>PVHP010005795.1:0-63532 GCA_004024765.1 Zapus hudsonius
CCATGTCCAGTCATCATGCTTCTACCAAGCATCCACACTTTGATCATGTACTTCATCTTTAGCTATATCCAAAAGGATATATTGCTTTCTGGAAAAGTTAAGAGCTCTTTCAAATGACAAGCTGTTGATGTTTGCAATTTTTTTTCAGGAATTTTTTTAAATTAAACCACCCAAATAAAAACAAGGCCTGTTGTTATAAGCAATTAATTTCATTGTGTCCTATCTAAAGATGGGCTGGGATCAGAGAAACTTATGAGGTTTTCCTGAGGTAACTTCCCACCAAAGATATTCACCTGTTTTAACCAGACAAAACAACACAAATCAGTGGGAGCTGGTTAGATCAGGATTTCTTTTTATTCCTTGTTGTTTTAAAATGGCTAGTCAATAAAAAATAATAGGGCCTCTATCTAGAGGCTGGGGCCTTCCCTATTTAGAGGTTAGAACCCAGGTACTCCCTCTACCCAGCACCATTCTGAGGTGGGCTAAGGGGTAACCCCCAAGGGACTATTGGAGGGGCCTAGGCCTGCCCCTCCTTTCTATTCCATTTTTGGCATATGATGAATATTGCTTTTTGGATTCTCTCCTGGCCTTGGATTTTAACATAACTGTATGCTATAGGGAAGTGTAGAAGGGGTCACTGTAAGTCCCCCTTACAAGAATGGGGAATTGTCCAATAGTTCAAGCTAGGCCAAACTCTACTCCTGACCCACCACCACCAATGTCATAGAGCTGTGACCCATAGATGCCAATGAGCCTAGAAAAGTCCAAGTCCTTCCCTTATCTGATCAAGACCCCAGGCTCACCTCTCCCCAGGTTTCTTTCCTAATCACTTAGCACCAACAGGGGGTGCTATTTCCTTAGTTGGTAACTGGGACAAAAGAGGGAGCCATGTTGAAAGGGACGACTTTAATGTCTGTCTCTCTTCCCGATGGCATGAGGAAAGGGGAAAAAATAAAATCTCCCTCCTTTTATATATATGTACATGTATGTATGTATATATACATATACATACATACATGTACATATATATGTATATAGCCCTCCCTCATTTTCCCATCCCAGGATAGATATATAATTTCTTTGATATTTATAATATATATATATATATATATATGTACACACACCTGGTAACGCAGAAGAGGAAAAAAATAGAATCCGTAACAATAATAAAAAAAATTATTTCTGGTTTAAAAATGATCTGGTTCCCTCCAGGGCGAGCAATTGCACAAATGTCCGCTGAGTCTGGTCCAGGGATTAAGGGAAGGTCTTAAAAGGTCAAAGGGGGTTGCTACCCCAGTCTCAGGGCCCCAACTCTCCGACTCCCCAGCCCTGTGGCATTTTATAAAACGTTCCTCATCCTCTCGGAATCAGTGGCTTAAAAAATGTCCATGCAGGGTAGGGGAGTCCCTTAATGGAAGGAGGGTGGCCATTTGGGGCCCTTTGGTGTAGGTGCAGAGAGGCATGGGGAAGGGGAGATGCTGAAGGCTCACACGGAAATCTCATAGGTGGTACCACCCACCCCTGACACCTTCTTGACTCCTCCCCTTGTGGGGCTACTGAGAGGTGGCTGGCCAGTGCCAGGGGAGGCTGAGCCTATATTCTTGGGCTGCCCGTTGGATTTGCTGTAGGTGGTCTTGAGCTGTACTTCATCTCTGGGGAAGAAAGAGACAGATGTCAGGAAAGGAGGCACAAAACACAAAGTTCAAAGTTTGTTTAAAGAGAGGGGTGTACTTTTCCACACATATACTTTTATACCCAAATATCCCGCTTGTTTTATTGCTATACTTAAAATAAACCCAGTTCCTTCTCTCCCCAACATATTCCCAACAGCAGCCATGTTACTTAAAGTCTAGAGCAAATGATACCTTAGGGGAAAGTATTAATTTTCAATCTCTACAGAGGAATTGCCAAGAAGCCTGCAAAGCATGAGAAGGCTTAGGGCCAGGATGGGACAAATACTTACTTGGGTGTCAGTAATGGCTGCAATGCTACTTCCTCTGTCTCAGGCGGGGCTTTTTGGCTGCTGTAAGACATTGATCGGCCCATGTATGGGGCAGTTGGACCTGGTTCAGGGGACCCTAATCCCCGGCCCCTTAGCCCATCTGGTTTTCCAAAACGGGGCACAGCTGGGCGTCCCACTGGAGTCTTGCCCAAGGGTGATCTCTTGGAATCATCTGAGGAGGAACTAGTACGAGGTGCGTGGCCTGAGCCTGGAGTTGACTGAATGCCGGAGTCTCCCAAGCCTGCTTCTTCTTCATGGCCTGCAAGTGGGGGTGACTGTCGTAGCAGCTTCTCTCGTTCCTGAAGGGAGGCCACAATGTGGCGGGACAGATTGTCATAACGGACAGGTGAGGGCTCCCGGTGTGTTGGGCCAGTTGGCACCAAACGTGGGTGCCTCTCAGCTTCCCGTTGCTGGGCCAGCCGGGCTGAGAGGAAGGGAGAAGTGTATCCTAAAGGTGGATCAGGCTCAGGCCCTGCCTGCACTGACTCGAAATCAGGGCTGTCTGAAGGAGTAAGTAGGCTGTCATAAGACAGGCTTCCGTTGCGTGTCTGATTGGCCAGGCTCTTATAGGAGGTGGAAGTGGTGCCCTCTGATCGAATGGACTGCAACTGGCCCAGCTCAAAGCCTGTGCCCTGGGCCGACTTGAGGCTGGAGGAGCGTGAGCCACTAGATAGTGGATCAAAATGAAAGCTTTTGCCGAAGGTGGGAGACCGGAAGCTCTC
Organism: Zapus hudsonius; assembly: GCA_004024765.1. Classification (NCBI taxonomy): domain Eukaryota; kingdom Metazoa; phylum Chordata; class Mammalia; order Rodentia; family Dipodidae; genus Zapus; species Zapus hudsonius. The sequence goes on from PVHP010005795.1 coordinate 2,725, forward strand.
TGGCTCCAAGCTGGGCTCTGAGCGGTAGCTGGGATGGCGGCTACTCTCTGCAATTGAGGTTGGCTCCTTCAGGCTGTCCCCACGACTCAACTGAGGAAGAGAGTAAAACAGTCTTAGTGCTCTTCTTGTGACAGTCACTAGGCCCTAGAGCCTAAAGACTCAGTCAAGAACAGAATTACAAGCCAGTAGCACACTTCAAACCTTGATGTTACGTGGATTAATTAACCCTTAAAGCAAATCTGTAAATTGGAACAAGTATCTCATTTTAAGATGCAGTAGAACTGGGTTTTGAAAGCAGATCTGGCACTGTAATTAGTGCTTTTTGTTGTTGTTGTTTTTGTTTTTCAAGGTAGGGTCTCATTCTAGCACAAGCTGACCAGGAATTCACTATGTAGTCTCAGGATACCCTGAACTCATGGCTATGCCCCTAAATGCTTGGTCGGATTAAAGGCGTGCCCACCACACCCAGCAGTGACTTTACCATTGTTCCTCCTTTGATGAAGAATACACTATCAAGGCAATTCAATTCCATGAGTGCCAACAATCACTAAAATACCCTAGGTTTTCGTCCCTTTTGCTTTTCCCAAGTTGGCATGTTATGGCCCCACTTCTTAAATACCTTGGCACTGGAGGAATGAGGCATGGCGGCTGATGTACTGCTGCTACTGTAACCTGGCCGATACTTGTACATGGTAGGCGTGGGGGGGCTGTCTTTCCCCAGGAGGCTACTATCTGCAGGAAAAAAAATGCCCAAGAATACCAACTTTTACAATTCAGCAATCTAATCTTCTTGAGGTTAAAGTATGGTGAAGGGACAAGATAGGAGTAGACATACCCAGCAAAGGAAAGTCTAGAGAATACGATTTTCCTGCAATAAAGGCCAAAGACTCAACTGGGCCTGTAATCCAAACTACTCAAAAGGCTGAAGCACATGACTGGAAGTTCAAGGCCTGCCTGGTCTACAAAGCAAGTTCAAGACCAGCCTGCACAACTTGATAGACCCTGTCTCAAAACTGAAAGTATTATATAGGGCAAGGGGTTTATCTGGAGTACTTACCTAGCATGCACAAAGCTCTAGATTCAACCACCATCACCACCAAAAAGGACTAAAGATCCATACCAATTTAGAACTTATAGTGTGTGAATACACCCAACATACTAGGAAATTCTCTGGTTTGAGGCTGACAGTTTTCTTCACAAAAACCACTGCCAACTGGCATCCCTCTTCTACAAAGAAAACTGTTCTGGCACCACCTGTTGAGCACTTCCAGCCACAAATGTCACCTCCCAGCCCTTACCTATCTTTTTTTTTTAAGTGTGTGGTGCAAACATGTGTTTGCAGATGCACATACCTTACTGTACGTGTGCAGAGGCCAGAGGACATTAAGTATCCTACGCTACCCTTCCACGATAGTTCTACAACAGAGATCCTTGCTAAACCTGGACCTCAGCATTTTTCAGTTAAGACTGATCAGCAAGTGCATCTCCCTAGCCCTCTTGCCTATTTCCTTGTTTTGGAGTTTTTGTTTGTGGGGCATGTGGTTTTATTTTGTTTTTGTTAGGTTGTTTTTATTGTTTTGTTTTGTTTTGTTTTGTTTTTTTTGTTTTGTTTTGTTTTTTCGAGGTAAGGTTTCACTCTAGCCCAGGCTGACCTGGAACTCACTATTGTAGTCTCAGGGTGGCCTTGAACTCATGGTGATCCTCCTACCTCAGCCTCCCGAGTGCTGGGATTAAAGGCGTGAGCCACCACGCCTGGCTATTTTTTTGTTTTTCGAGGTAAGGTCTCACTCTAGCCCAGGCTGACCTAGAATTCACTATGTAGTCTCAGGGTGGCCTCGAATTCATGGCATCCTCCTACCTCTGCCTCTCAAGGGCTGGGGTTAAAGGCTTGTGCCACCACGCCCAGCTTTTTTTTTTTTTTGAGGCAGGGTTTTGCTCTAGTCCAGAATGACATGGACTTCACTCTGCTGCCCAGGCTGGCCTCAAACTCATGGCAGTCCTCCTATCTCAGTCTCCCATGTGCTGTAATTAAAGATAAGTACCACCACACCCAGCTTTTCTTTTGCTTTTCGAGGTAAGGTCTCACTCTAGCTCAGGCTAACCTGGAATTCACTGGAGTCTCAGGCTAGCCTTGAACTCACAGCGATTCTCCTACCTCTGCCTCCCGAGTGCTGGGATTAAAGGCGTGCGCCACCACACCCGGCGCACACCCAGCTTTTCTATCTTTGTTATGGCTGACAAGAGTAACCTGCTTGTTCCTGCCTTCTACTTATAGGATCTCACAAATCAAGGCAGACCTTACCCTCATTAGTAGCCAAACTGAGGTGTGTTCGAAACCCTGTGTAACGGCTCAGGTCCGGCTTAGGAGGAGGTGGAGGTTCTGCATCTGCAGACTGGCTCTCTGTTATCTCTAGGCTTCCCTTAGACTGAATAAGAGAGGAGGAAAAATCAGATTTGGAAAGCTATGCATTAAGGCAACACTGAGTTGGTAAACAAGTCAGTTGTTTCTAAACTGGAAGACAAGAGACAAGGTTAACTAGGTTCACTTCCCTAATTCTCACCTTAGTTCTCCTCAGTTCTCCCTGGATGCCATTATCCATGATCTTCACAGTTATCTGCCCGTCTGACACTTCTGGTCGCAGGAAAGGAGGTCGGATTACAATTGTCTTCTCTTTCTTTGGTCTCCCCAAATACCTGAGTATCAAGAGTGAGCAGGCTTTTATTTATCTGTTTCATTCAATAAGATCTACTAGCTTCCTAAATGTAAATATTTTATAAACATATCCAATAATGGACTGGAGTGTAGTTCAGTGATAGACAGCAAGACTCTGGGTTCAATTTTCAGCATCAGAAAAGTTTTTGTTTGTTTTTTTTTGGGGGGGGGGGCAAAAGCACTAAATACTAGGGAAACTCAAAATCACAAAAGTGGCTTGTTGAGTGCTCAGCATTAAGTGAGACCTCTCTATCACATTCTCCAAGACCCAGGAAACATTGGAAGAAAGAGGACAGAAAGAATAGAAGAACTGAAAGTAGGGAGAGGTACTATGGGACACTATCTTCCAGACACAAAGTGACCACTGCATTCATTGTGGCTGCTGGTTACTGTTACACCCACAAGACCCACACAATATTGAGCCCATCAACATTTTGACATGGGGGACTAACCGGAAAGAAGTAGTTCAATGGAATGGAAATGGGGGAAATAACAAAAGAAGTAATGGGAGGGGATTATAATCAAATCAAAGTATGTTCCTATATGAAAATTCTCAATAAACTGTCCTAATTGCATTAATACCAAAGCATTTCTAATAAGAGCAAGTCATTTAATGTTAAAAAAAATAAAAACAATCCTACCAGGCTGTTTAGTATAAACAGCACTAAACTGATTTGATTCCATAATGCAGCAAGACTAGGCCTTTATAATCAGGTCTCTAGCTCAAGGGCACTCTGGAGTAAACCTGCTGAGCTTCAAATTTCAAAGAAATTTAGCCACAGCTGAATTCACAGAGCCCACCAAAGAATTGGCATGTCTCTTCCTTGTAGCACTTAACCATTCCAAGAACAAACTCTCCCTACAATGTTGGTTCCCCTCAGACTTCCCATCCAGAACAAGCCCAAAGGAGACAAGTTTGACAAAGCATGGACACTAGTCCCAAAGGGTAGATGTACCTGGGTGCTGGAGAACTGCAGAGAACACGACTGACATTGTTACAGCAGCCATTGGTGAAGGGGTTCACTCCTCCCCGGAATTTACCCGTAACCTAGGAGGAAAAAAGGGCCAGATCAAACTATGGGACCTGACCTCAAAATGCCAAATGGAAAGTAATGTGTACCCAATATTTTGAGGGTAAAAAATGAATACAACACAAACCTGCCATCCAGAAACCTATACTTTTAACACTAAAAACAAAGATTCAGGCAGGAGATAGTCCAACAGTTAAGTACACTTATTCCACAAGTATGGAGGCCAGAGACGGCCTGAGTTTGTATTTCCAGATCCCACAAAAGCAGGTGAGTGTGGCTACATGCACCTGTAACCCCAGTTCCATAGGGGAGCTAATGAAAAAAAAAGGTAAGCTCCGGGATCAGGATGAGGTTCTGGCTAAAAACAAGAATGGGTGAAAGAGATGGAGTGGGGTACCCAATGTTTAGCTCCAGCCAACACAGGTGAACACACCCTGCCATCATAGCAAGGTCATGGGGCACCCACACCACACACACACACACACACGTTGCATAAACTGAACACACACACACACAAAATCACAATCACCTGGGTGTAGTAGGATTTAGAAGGCTGAAGTAGAAGGATCATTGTGAGCTAAAGGCCAGCCTGAGCTACAGAGTAAATTCCAAGTTAGCCTGGACTAGAGTGAGATCCTGCTTTCGAATGAATGAAAGAATGAATGAATGAATGAATGCATGAATGAATGCAAGGACTCTTTTAAGAGTCAGGGCCTTCAAACCCTACACCTCATGGGAATGGCTGTTTGACCCTAAACATCAGTTTCCATTGTAAAATAGGATAAGTAGTTTTCTGAATACTGAGTAAATAGCAGGAGAGATGACTCAGTGGTTAAAGTGCTTGCCTGCAAAGCCTAACGACCTGGGTTCAATTCCCCAGTATCCACTTAAAGCCAGATGCACAAAGCGGACCACGCATTAGGAGTTTGTTTGCTCATTCTGTCTGTCTCTCTTCTATCTCTCTCTGTTTGCAAATAAATAAGAAATACATATATTTTTTGGGCTGGAGAGATGGCTTAGCAGTTAAGGTGTTTGCCTGCAAAGCAGAAGGACCCAAGGTCCAGTCCCAAGTACCCTCGTAAAGCCAGATGCACAAGGTGGCACATGTGTTCGTTTGCAGTGGCTGGAGGCCCTGGTGTGCCCATTCTCTCTCTCTCTGCCTCTTTCCCTCTCTCAAATAAAAATATTTAAATATATATATTTTTAAAAACTAATAAGATAATCCACTGATGGTCAAGTCCCTTATATAAAATGGCATAGTATTGTCATAACCACGCACATCTTGTGCACTCCAATTCATCTCTCCATTACTCATACCCAACACACTGTAAGTATTATGTAACAGTTATAGGGACCGATGCCAGGAAAAAAATTCTATACATATTCAGTACAGATAGGATTGCTCCCCCACCAAGTATATTTGGTTAAATCCACGGATGCAAAACCAACAGGTAACAGAAAGCTGGCTGTACAAATAGGACTACACAATTACAGTTAGCTATGATTACGTGCACAAAATTAATCTTTAAGTATTACTACAAGCTTCCTAAGGCCTGTCACAACTCTTCCTATTTCTATAATTCTGAATCTAAATTGTTTAGTATATAGTGAACATTCAGTAAATATTTGTTAAATAAGAAGTGGTGGCACTCAGGAGGCAGAGGTATAGGAGAGCTGTGGGTTTGAGGCCAGTCTGAGATTACATAGTGAATTCCAGGTCAGCCTGAGCTAGAGAGACCCTACCTTAAAAAACGGAAGGAAGGACAGACGATGGACAGACATAAGGAAGGTAGAAAAAAATGGTGGAACTGAACAGATGGCTCAGCAATTAAAGGCACTTTCTTGCAAAGCCTAATGGTCTGGGTTCAATTCTCAAGAACCGACATAAAAGCCAGATGTACAAAGTGGCCTATGTGCATGAAGCAGCAGGAGGTCATGATGCACCCATATTCATTCTTTCTCTCTCAACTAAAAATATATTTAAAAAAAAGAAATGGATTTGACCCATTTTTTTCTTTTGAAATATGGTCTCATTATGTAGTCTTAGGCTGGCCTCTTAATTCCCAATCCTACTGCCTTAGTTTACTAAATGCCAGGATTACAAGTGTGTACCACTACCCCTAATCTCTGCATCATCATATAGAATATTCATTAAGTCTCTATGTATGCAAGTATTATGCTATACACAACTAAGGGCCTGAGACATGACCTGCTATTCAGGGTTTTCCTAGCAGTTCTGTTACCTGTTCATTGGTTGTACGTCCCCTAGCCACCAGCACCACATGAAATCCGGTGAGGCCAGCTACAGGGATGAAGAATAGGCCAGCCACACACATCACTGCCATTCTAGCGCCAAACAGTCAAGGAGAACAGCCATGTTATTATCCTGCATTCCCCATACCTACTGTAGCCATTTCCCATTTACCCTTCCTTACCACCTCCCTGCCCCACAACTCGAAGGCCTTGAAGGATACGTGACAGCCATGCGGACCCCTGAGAGTTCCTCGATGTGGTAGAGGACATAGAGGAGGCCAAATCCAAACACACCCATGATGTGGGCTGTCAGGGAAAGGAGGAATAGGAAGAAATAACGGTAGTTCCGACGGCCAATACAGTTGTTCACCCAGGGGCAGTGGTGATCAAATTCCTAGAAGCAGACAGAGACAGAATGAAAGGCATCCTTGGACTCACTTCTGTTGAAAAAAAGAAAGAAAGAAGAGAGAGAGAGAAAAAAAAAAAAACAGGCCCAAACAGTTATTGCTCTATGTTAACTCTAAGGGTAACCTCAAGAGACTGGTCCAAGGCCAAGTTTATCCTACATGAACAAGAATACCCATTTTTTTTGAGGCCCTGGAGTACACCCATTCATTCTATTTCTCCTCTCTCTCTCCTTGCAAATGAATAAAAAAAATTTTAAGAAAAAAAAAAAAAAAAGAATATCCATTGTGGGGCAAGGGGGGGGGGGAGAGTTCAAGTAGGGTCTCAGTTTGTCCTAAGCTGACCTGGAACTAACTCTGTAGTCCCAGGCTGGCCTCAAAGTCACAGCAATCCACCTACCTCAACCTCACAAGTACTGGGATTAAAGACATGTGCTACACCTGAATAGAGAAGGAACTCTTAAAGAAACAAATGTCAAGAATCTTGTAAAAGATTCAAGATTCCCAGGAAAAAAGGCTTTAGAATGAAAATCTAGCAGGCAATTGCTTACCACTAAGTATAAACGGATTGAAAAAGGGGTTAAGCTAGGTGAGGTGACACATGCCTTTGATCCTGGCTCTTGGGAGGCTAAACCAGGAGGACTGCTGTGAGTTAGGGGCCAGCCTGGGGCTACAGAATGAGTTCCAGGTTAAGCTGGGCTAGAATGAGAAGAGGAAAAAAAAAAAAAAAAGACAGGGCTGGAGAGGTTACTGAGCAGTTAAGGTGCTTGCCTACAAAGCTTAACAAACTGGGTTTGATTCCCTAGTATCCACATAAGCCAGATGCACAAGGTGTCACATGCATCTGGAGTTTATTTACAGTGGCTGAATGCCCTAGTGCACCCATTCTGTCTCTTCTCTGATTGAAAAAAAAAAAAAAAGACAATACAGAAGAATTAGAAAACAAATACAACTAACTTTGAATGCAAGAGCATGATTTTATGGAAGAGATAATACTATAAGGGATGAAAGGCTAAAGCTATGAATCTTGGTGCAAAGAAAGTTGATACTTGAGTTAAAGCTTCTCTCATGCATTAACAGTATTCATGGGCTGGAGAGATGGCTCAGTGGAAAAAGCCCGGGTTTGATCCCCCAATACCCAAATAAAGACAGATGCACAAAGAGGTACATGTATCTGGAGTTTGTTTGCAACAGCAGGTGGCCCTGGCATGCCCCCCCCTCTAATATATATCTGCTCACAAATAAATATTTATAAAATAAAAAAAAAATAACTGGGTATAGTGGCTCAAGCCTTTAATCCCAACACTTGGGAGGCAGAGGAAGGAGGATTGCTGCGAGTTCAAGGCCACCGTAAGACTACACAGTGTATTCCAGGTCAGCCTGGGCTAGAGTGAGACTCTACCCTACCTTGAAAAACCAAAAATACCAATAAATAAAATAAAATAAGAAATAAAACACTTGAGTTGAACACTGAGCTCTACCGTTCCCAGTGACCTTACCTCCACACAGTTGTCGCAGACACTGCAATGGGAACATCTGGGAGGGCGGTAGAACCGGCAGGTGGCACACCATTTCATGCGCACCTGAATGCCTTTGATCTCTACCGTTTTGTAAAGAGGAGCTCGGAAATCATCTTCTTTGTCTTCATCCTCTTCAGCTAGAGAGAAAAAACAAAAACAATGATGCCAAAACGATAACTGGCACTAGAAACACTGTTTAAAATACGGCTTCCAAGCTGGGCATAGTGGTGCATGCCTTTATTTTCCTTTGTTTTATTTTGAGGTAAGGTCTTTACTCTAGCCCAGGCTGGCCTTTTTAGGCTAGAGAGATGGTTCAGTGACTAAGTATGCTTTCTGCAAAATCACAAGGGCCTAAGAGGGCCTGAAACTGTAGAGTTCAAATCTCCAAATCCCACAGAAACAGTTGGGTGTGGCCACTTGCACCTGTAACCCCAGTCCTTCAAAGGGGAACAGAGACCAGAAATGACCCAGGCTTACAAAAATAGCAAATTCCAGGATCAGTAAGAGACTCCAGCTCATATAAAAATGGGCAGAAGAGGACTGGAGAGATTGCTTAGCAGTTAAAGATGTTTGTTTGCAAAGCCTGATGGCCCAGGGTTCAATTCCCCAGTACCCACATAAAGCCAGAAGCACAAAGTAGTACATGTGTCAGTATGTCTACAACAAGAGACCCTGATGCACCCATCTAGTCTCTCTCCCTCAAATAAATAAATAAAATTTTAAAAAGGAATGAAGGGTGAGGAGATGGTTTAATAATTAAATGTGCTTGCAAAGCCTTCCAGTTTGGGCTCAGTTCTTTAGTACCCACGTAAAGCCAAATGCACAAAGTGGTACATACACCTGGAGTTTGCTTGCAGTGGCAAGAGTCCCTGGAGCACCCATTCTCAAAGAGAAAGAAAAGAAAAAAAAAAGGGAAAGAAAAAGAAAAGAAAAGGGAAGGAAGGAAGGAATGGAAAGGGAAGGGAAGGGAAGAAATAGGGAGGGAGGGAGGGAGGGAGGGAAGGAGGGAGAGAGGAAGGGAAGGAGGAAGCCAGCCAGCCATGATGTCGTACGCCCTTAGTCCCAGCACTGGGGAGGCAGAGGTAGGAGGATCGCCTTGAGTTCGAGGCCAGCCTGAGACTAGAGTGGATTCCAGGTCAACCTGGGCTAGAGTGAGGCCCTACCTAGGGAAAGAAAGCAAGAGAGGGAGGGAGGGAGGGAGAAGCCAAAGCACAATGGAGCAGGACATCAGACATTCTGCCCTGGCCACCACAGGCAAGCATCCCTCACCACAGATGTACACATGGGGTACTAGAAGGGCACATGTATTCTTGAACTCCCAGCACTTAGGAAGGCTAAAGCAGAAGAATAAAAATTTGAGGCCTGCCTGGGAAACTCAGCAAGACCCTGTATCAAATAAAAATATTAAAGGCCCAGGATAATAACACACATTTGTAATCCCAGCACTCAAGAGGCTGAGGCCAGCCTGAACTACATAGTGACTTCCAGGTGCTGTCTCAAAAAAAAAAAAAAAAAAAAAGGGGGGGGGTGTCCTTTTGTACAAGTTAGATATGAAAAGACCATAACAGCAGACCTCTGGGGCTATGAATGAAAACGGTCTCTTGCAAATCATCTCCTGCTTTCAAGTAGGCTAACTCCAGGACCCCCAGACTAAACATGTATACACAGGCCTTTGCTATAGGTCCTTCTGGACCTTCCCTTTTCTTTTCTTTTTTTTTTTTTTAAAATATTTTATTTATTCATTTTCAATCAGAGACAGAGAGAGAGAGAGAGAGAGAGAGAGAGAGAGAGAGAACGAACCAGGGCCACCACCTTGTGGGTCTGGCTTATGTGGGACCTGGGGAATTGAACCCGGGGCCTTAGGCACTGGAGGCAAGTGCCTTAACCGCTGAGCCATCTCTCCAGCCCTGGACCTTCCCTTTTCTAAAGGAAAACTTTGGGTACATTCTTTATACTGTATTAGAACATGAATCCATCCAATCATACAACATTTGGACCAGTCATTATGGAGAGGCCTGGAACTACCTCTGCTTGATTTGTGCTGGGACCCTTCAGACAACTGCCACCACCTGTAAGTACTTAGGATCTGGCCATGTGCACTAACTACTTCCAATATGTAGATGCAAACCACAAATGAAAGCCAAGTACATAATCTTATGTTTCCTCAGTTAAAAAAAAAAAAAAATCAATATGGGGCTTGGAAGATGGCTCAGTTAAAGGTGCTTGCTTGGAAGCCTGCCAGCCCAGATTCATTTACCAAGCCATTTATATATGCCGGATGTCCAAAAATGGCACAAAGTTCAGGTGTTTGAGCAGCAAGAGACCTAGACATACCCAATACATATAAATACACAAACACATGAAAATAAATTTTAAATAGTAAACAAAATTAGTAAAAAGAAATTCATTTTAGAAGGCTAGGTTATAGCTCATGGTAGAGTGTACACTTACCAACTATGCACAAGACCCTGGATTTACTTCCCAGCATGGCAAAAATAAAAAGGGGTAGGGAATTAGATGGCTCAGCAGTTAAGGCACTTGTCTGCAAAGCCTAACTATTCTGGTTTGACTCCCCAGAAATCACATAAAGCCATATGCACAGTAGCACATGCACTGAGGGTTCATTTGCAGCAGCCGGGAGCTCTGGCATGCCCATTCTCTTTCTAGCTCTCCCTGCTTGCAAATAATAACAATAAAAATAACACCAACACCCACATATAAAGTTAGGCATCCAGGGAAGAACCTACTATTGCTGTATTGCTGAACAGGTGGTATCAAAATGCCTTCTAAATACTTATCTTGTTTGTTTGTTTGGTTTTTTGAGGCAGGGTCTCACTCTAGCCCAGGCTGAGCTAGAATCCACTATGTAGTCTCAGGGTGGCCTGGAACTCACAGTGATTCTCCTACCTCTTCCTCCTGAGTGCTGGGATAAAGATGTGCGCCACCACGCCCGGCCTAAATATTATCTTTATATACACAGATCAGTTCTGCTCTGAGCCCTAGTCAGAAAAGTGTTTGTTTGTTTATAGGGCACACTCCTGCGGTTCAAGGAAACTGCCAGACTACAGAGGAATGGGAGCACGACTTCCCATTCAGCTTTTACATGGGTACTTAGTAAACCTGGGCTAGCAAGCTTTGCAAGCAAGCACCTGTTACCTCTGAGCCATCTCTCCAACCCCAGAAATGCTTTATTACTATTTTTTTCTTATTTGGCAGTGAAAGGCAGTCAATGTAGGAATCTTAACTAGTCAAGTGTTGGAAATTAGTAGAACTGATTAGTTTGGTCCTAAAAGAGACATATATCATCCCCCTCAGGGCTCAGGGAACATTGTGGAAGACAGAATAGAAAGAACGGAGGACAGGGAGAAACACTGAAGGTCATTGCACTTATGAACTCACTGTAGATGTGGTTACCCGCACAAGATCTGCTTACGATGAGGCCAGTCAACAGTTACTGATAGGGGAGGGGCTAATTAGCAGTTAGAGGTTGCCAGGGAGTGGGGGTCAGTCATTCTCTTCTGTGGCATAGCAACTGGTAAATGATAAGAAGGACTACAGAGAGACTGAGGGAGATAAGGGAGGACAACGAGGGCACACATCATCAAAATATAATATGTGTACAAAAATGTCAAAAAGTATCTTTTAGCAAGGCACTTGGGAGGCTGAGGTAGGAGGATTTCCAAGAGTTCAAGGCCACCTGCAACTACAGAGTTCCAGGTCAGCCTGTGCTAGGGTAAGGCCCTACCTCAAAAAAAATGAAATAAAAAAAAAAAATTAAGCTGGGTGTGGTGGTACAGGTCTTTAATCCCAGCATTCAGGAGGCAGAGGTAGGATATATATGATACATTATTTATATGAGAGAAGCAAGAGACAGAGAAAGAGGGAGACAGAGAGAGTGAAGTATTGGCGTGCCAGAGCCTTCTGCCACTGCAAATGATACGTGGTACCTATAAACAAACCAAAATATGTGTATATAAAATTTGAGGGCTAGAGATGCAGCCCTGAAATGGTAGAGTGTTTGCCTAGCATGTGTGAGGCTGCGGGTTAGATCTCCAGCACTGAAAAAAAAAGGCACTTCAAAATAATGGAAGGAAATACAACACTGTAGTAATTATCTCTGGGCTGTGAAATTACAGATGACATGACTTTTATTTGGAGTGTGCCTTATACACACATGCAGAGGCCAGAGAAAACTGTCAGGTGTCCTCCTCTTTCTACTCATCTGTCTGGTTCCTTGAGACAGTCACTCACTAAACTCAGAGCTGTTGCTATCACTAATGTTTTCATCAGCAAGTCCAAGTGACTCTCCAGTCTCTAGTTTCTGTTCCTCTTGACTTCTGCACCAGGGTTACAGACATGCTTGGCCACACCCAACTGTTACTGTGGGCACTGGGGAATCAAACTGGGGTGATCTCAGGCCCTCATGCTTGCATGGCTATTGCTCTTAACCACTGAACCATCTCCCCAGCCATTGTGTTTTTAATACTTTCTAAATAATGAATGTATGCTAGTAATGATTAAAATACCCTTCTTTTTCTGTTCTTAGACATTGTCTCATAGCTCAGGCTGGCCTGTAACTCACGTATCTAAACATGACTTTCAACTCTGATTTTGCCTCTACCTACTGAGTGAAATTACAAATACATGCCACCACACCCATTTATATGGTGCTGAGACTGAACACAAAGCCATGTACTCTACCAACTGAGCTATATTCCCTAGCCTTCTTTTTACTGAGATGGAAATTTCACTATGCTGCCCATGTTGGTTGGCCTTGACCCTGAGCTCAAGCAGTTTTCCTACTTCAAGTTCTCAAGTACCTTCAACAACAGGCAATGCACCATCAGAGTACACCCACCACAAAAATCTCCACCTTAAAATATCTTTTGAAAAGAAAAATTCAAATGTTAGGCATTTTAAATTTCTGATCCTTCCATCATTTACCAGAAGCTTCTTCCTATTTAATAGCTCTTGTTTTTCTTTTCCTTTTTTTTTTTTTTTTTTTTTTTTTTTTTTTTTTTTTTGTTGTTGTTTATTCCAGATAGGGGTCTCACTCTAGCCCAGGCTCACTTGGAACTCACTTTGTAATTCCAGTGTCCCTCCTACTCCCAAGTGCTGGGATTACAGATGTGCACCATCATGCCTGGCTAATAGCTTTTTAAAATATTTTAAATTTATATGCAAAAAAGAGTGTGTCTATGGGCACAACAAGGCCTTTTCCAGCTGCAAACCAACTCCAGATGCATGCACCACTTTGTGCACCTGGCATTTTATAGGTAAGGGAGAATCAAATCAAAGCCTTTCAAACAAGTACCTTTAACCACTGAGCCATCTCCCTAGCCCTAACAGCGCTTTGATTACTCTTGAAGCTTATAACACTGTAACTAGTTATATAGAGTCTTTTCTATCCCATTTTCTAGAGTTAGCTATTTGAAGGAAATGACTTTTAAAGAAAATTCATCCCAAATGATCACCACAGCTTTCCATATAGTAGACCACTAAATATTTGATGGACATCAAAGATTCACTAAAATATCCCTCTTGGGCTTTAGAGATGCAAAGTTCCTCTCTTCATATCAGTCCCACTGATGCAGGCTTTGAAAGCACACTAACATTCAGAAAAAACCTCATCTCAGCTGGGTGTGGTAGTACACACTTTTAATCCCTGCACTGGGGAGACTGAGGTAGGAGAAATCCCTTGAGTCCCAGGCCAGCCTGGGCTACAGAGGGAGTTTTGGGTCAGCCTGGGCTAGAGTTGAGACCCTGATTGGGAGGAAAAAAAAAAAAAACCAGAAAAAGTTCATTTTGCCAGTGTTGCTCACCACACTTACCTACTTGTCTCAATCCTTTGTAAGAGCCATACATTTCTGTGGATACACCTGTCAACTTATCTCTTGCCACTCACGATGGGAAGAACCTATTCCTGCCATGAGTATGATTTCCAAGGTCCTATGAAATCCATCACTCTAGAAGTTTACTTTCAATTTTCCCCATCCTTAAACTTCAGCTTCACACTCTTCTCTGACTCTAACGCCTCAAGCTACCATCATACTATTCTGTATCCTAAAAAAACTTGCTTTTCGGGCTGAAGAGATGGCTTAGCGGTTAAGGCGTTTGCCTGCAATGCAGGACACAAGTTTGATTCCCCAGTGCCCATATAAAGCCAGATGTACAAGAAGGAGCATGTATCTGGAATTCATTTGCAGTGGCTGGAAGCCCTGGCGCTCCTATTCTCTCTGCCCCCTCCCCTGAAATAAAAAAAATGTTTTTTGTTTTTTTTTTTTTAAAAACTTGCTTTTCCTCTAAAATATTACTCCATTTTCTTACTTCCTTTCTTCCTTCTTGGAAGAGGAAATTTAATCTTAATGACTCTATTTCCAGATTTTCCATTTACTGCCCTCAAACAATTACAATTTGGTTGTATCTCTCCTTCATACATATATAAATATACTTCTAAAAATAGTCTTGGGGCTGGAGAAATGGTTCAGCAGTTAAGGCTCTTACTTGCTTGCAAAACCTAATGGCCTAGGTTCAATTCCCCAGTACCCACGTAAAGCCAGATGAACAAAGTGGCACATGCTTCTGGAGTTGGCAGCAACTAGAGTCCCTGGCATACCCATTCTCTATGTCTCTGCTTGCAAATAAATAATTTTTTTTAAAAAAAGCAGTCTTGAGGTGCTGGAGAGATGGCTCAGTGGTTAAGGCACTTGCCTGCAAAGCCTAATGACCTGGATTCAATTCCTCAGTACCCACATAAAGCCAGATGCACAAAGTGGCACATGCATTTGGAGTTCATTTGCAGTGGCTTGTTTTCCTCCTGTGTCCATTCTCTCTCACTCTCTTTCTGCTTGGAATAAATAAAAGTAGTCTTGAAGTTAGAAATGCCTCAGTGGTTATAAGGCATGCCAGCCTGAGTTCAACTCCCCAACCACCTACATAAAGCATTGTTTGCATCAGCAAGAGACTCAGTGTGTACAAATAAATAAAAGCTGAAATTGAAAAAAAATAGTTTTATAAACATCAATTGTTTCAGCTGGGCACAGTGGCTCACATCTGTAATCCCAGCATACTAAAGAGGCTGAGGCAGGATTCCTAAGAATATGGCCATGGAGTGAGTCTCTGGGTCATCCTCTCTACTCCTTAAATATTTAATTTAGTGACTGAAACTGTGGGAAATTTTGAGTCGCTTACCATACTGCCAATAAAGTCAATTACTTCATAAATTTTCTTTAATTCTAACTTTGTCCCACATTTCCTCCTACTAACCCTTCCTGTTCAATCCTCTTTAATGGCTCCTTTCTTCTCAGCTCATAAAATGTCAATACTGATCAAGTCTGACCTTGTTTCTTTACTAGCCTTGCTCTACTTTCTCTAGATAATCTCACTTTTGTTGCTTCAAATATTTCACGGCTAAAGACTTCTGGAGCTGAGGAGACAGCTCAGTCAGTAAAGTGCTTGCCTTGCAAGCATGAGCACCCATGTAAAATACCAGGGATGGTGATGCATGTCTGTAATCCAGTGCTGGAAAGGCAGCGACAGAAGGATCCCTGGAGCTCGCTGGCCTAATTGATGAGCTCCAGGCCAATGAAACCCTGTCTTTAAAGTGATGGTGCTCCTGAGGTTGGCCATTGGCCTACACACATGCACACACATTTTTTTTTTTTTTTTTTTTTGGTTTTTCGAGGTAGGGTCTCACTCTAGCCCAGGCTGACCTGGAATTCACTATGTAGTCTCAGGGGTGGCCTTGAACTCATGGTGATTCTCCTACCTCTGCCTCCCGAGTGCTGGGATTAAAGAGTGCTGGGATTAAAGGAGTGTGCCACCATGCCCGGCTAGCATTTTTAAAAAGATTCCTAAATCAAGGTCTTTGACTCTGACTGCTCAATTGCCACTGGGTAACTCTACCTGGATGACTTCTAAGTATCTCACATCCAATACCTGGGGTTCAGAGTATAGTTCATGGTAGAGTGCTTGCCTAGCATATATTAGTCCCTGGGTTAATTCCCTAGCAGTAAAAAAAAAGAAAAAAAAAATTTAGGGGCTGAAGAGATGAGGGCTCATCGGTTCAGGAGCTTACCTGCTAAAGCCTAAGAACTCTGGCTCGATTTCCCAGTACCCACATGAAGCCAGATGCACAAGGTGGCACATGTGTCTGGAGTTCATTTGCAGTAGCAGGAGACCTTGATGCACCCATTCTCTCTCTCATAAAATATTTTTAAAAAATTTTTTTAAAAAAAAGCAGGGCTGGCTCAGTGGTTCAAGGTGCTTGCTTGCAAAGCCTGCCCACCCATATTCAATTTTGTAGCACCCAGGTAAAGTCAGACACAAAAAGTAGTACATGCAGCCGGGCATGGTGGTGCACGCCTTTAATCCCAGCACTTGGTAGGCAGAGGTAGGAGGACTGCCGTGAGTTCAAGGCCACCCTGAGACTACATAGTGAATTCCAGGTCAGCCTGGACTAAATCAAGACCCTGCCTTGAAAAAAAAAGAAAGAAAGAAAGGAAAGAAAAAGCAGTACATGCATCTGGCATTCGTTTGCAGTAGCAAAAGACCCTGGTGTGCCCATACACAAATGCACATGCAACTAAATAAAAATGTGTTTTTAAAAAGCAAAAAATTTAGTATGTCTTAAGAGTATTCTGTTTTGCCCTGCAACCTGTTTAACACTCCTATAACTCATATCATGGTTTACAAAAATCAACATCTAACTTATCTCACAAGTTAGGAACCTTGAAACTACCATGAAGCAATTACTTCACGCTCCCATGTAAGTACTAAATAGGCCCGAAGGACAAGCTCAGACATGTTCAGGGTGGTGTGGTAGCAGATTTTTTCATTCTTTGCTCTGCCCCATCCAGCTGCCACGAACCATTCTGTTGCATCTGCTTTTGTAAAAGCTCTAAATCTAGCCCTGAATTCAAATTCTTGACTTGACTCTGGGTATCTCTGGTCTCTCCTGTCCCACCATACACAGTATCTTCCAACCCACTGAGTTCTCCATTTCATGACTTCAAGCTTCGACATATGCTTCTTCCTTTGCCTAAAAATGGCCCTCTCTTGGGCTGGAGAGATGGCTCAGCAGTTAAGGCACTTGCCTGTAAAGCCTAAGCACCCAGTTTGATTCCCCAGTACCCACATAAAGCCAGATGTACAAGGTGGCACATGCACCTTGAGTTCATTTGCAGTAGCTAAAGGCCCTGACACACCGCATCATCCCCTTCCCCCTGCCTCTTTCTCAAGTAAATTTTTTTTTTTAATGACCTTCTCTTTAATCTTCTACTTGGCAAAGTCTTCCTAACTTTGAGTAGCACTTCACCAATTTCTCTGGGTAAATACAACTATACCTATAGAACCTTATTCATGCCTCCAATGTAGTTTGTACCTGTTACAAATGTCTAATTCATTGCATTACTGTACCTAGCAACATCACCCACCCTATATACTACAAATAAATTTCTGCTGAATAACAAAAAATTAAATATATGACCCAGAGTGAATGACATAAATGTATCCCATAATCACAGGATCCTACAGGCCCCAGGTTAACTGTATTTGCCCAAATAATTACTATTTTTTTAATGGCATCAAGGAACCTCCAGGATAGTAAAAAGAGATCTTACCTCGAGGGAAAATTCCTGGGTCCATGAAGGTGGCCATGCTGAAGTTGGCCAGCACAAAGAGAAACATAACTGCATTGTAGATGGGCACTGCAGGTGACACATACAGGCTTAGTCCTGGACACCTGAAAACAATAAAGAAATGAGGGGCTGCCTCTAGCACTGTGGACACCAGACAGGCAACTGTAGGTTCAGCCCTCACACCTAAAAATAAATCTTGTGTGGTTTACCTTTGTTGCTCCAAATGACTATCTTTCTCCTTCCTACCAAGTAACCCAGTTTCCCATGGAACTGCTCATTTTACAACAAGCTATGAGAAGCTGGTCATGGTGGCACACTTTTAATCCCAGAACTCAGGAGGATAAGGTAGGTTACTGTGAGTTCGAGATTGCTTGGGGCTAGAGTGAATTCCAGGTCAACAAGAGAGACCCTACCTGGGTGGGTGGGTTTTGGGGGGGGGGGGAATCTAAAACAGAATTTCTCCCGTATTAAGCATGCACATCAAGGCCTGATTTTTGTGATTCACTCTTCCCCTGTGGATCTTTCATCTTTTTTAATGTGTCCTTATGTCCTTACTAACCAGACTTGAGAATTAGGAACTGTGTAACTGATACCAATGGACATTCTCTTCTCTGGAGCAGCCTGAGGCTTCTGGATCCTAGCCATGTCCTACTGACCTGCACACTGACTCAAAGCATGCAGATACTACCTGCCTCTCTAGCTTTCTTCTTCCCCTTTCTCACCTGGTTTTGAACCACACTCAACAGCCTAAAGTTTCTTTACTGTGTCAGATTTTTAAAGGTAATTCTAAAGGTAAGCAACCTTAGAAAATACAGAGACAAGGATGAGTATCAGGACATACAAGTAAGCACAGCATGGTAGTATGATAGTACACCCCTATAATTCCAGAACATGGGAAGCTGAAGCAGAATTGCAAGTTTGAGGTCCGTGTAGGCTACACAGCAAGAACTTTTCTCAAACAAAAGAAGACAAAAAAAGGGGGGAGGGCTCACTTAGGTAGCACATATAGTAAAAATTTGAATGACTAAATGATACATATATTAGCATAGACCCAAATGATCTATAAAAAACAATAAAAACAAGGATGGAGAGATGGCTCAGCAGTTAACCCACATAGAGCCAGATGCAAAGTAGCACATGTATCTGGAGTTCGTCTGCAGTGGCTAGCGGCCCTGGAATGTTCTTTTCTCTCCTCTGCTCTCCTCTCTCTCTCTCTCCTCCTCCCTTCCTCTGTCTCTCCCTGCATGCAATAAAATATTTAAAAAAAATAATAGGACAAAGAACCAGACTTCCTTAGATATCTAGAACTGGAACAAAGGGGGATTTGTCTGTACAGTGCTTGCCTCATAAGCACGAGGACCTGAGTTTGATTTCTAGCATCCACAAAATGCTGGACACAGTGGTGGACATGTCTGTACTCCCAGCACTGGGGTGGCGGAGACAGAAGGATCCCTGGAACTTGCTAGTCAGGGAGCTGCAGCCAATGAGAGAACTTGTCTCAGAAAGAGGTGGGCAACATCTAAGGATAACACCTCCTTTGGCCTCTATAGGCATCTAAACACATATGCAGCTACATACCACACACACAAAATAAATAAATAAAAATGAGGTCTGGAGAGATGATTCAGAGGTTAAAGTACTTGCCTACAAAACCTAACAACCTTACTTCAGTTCCCCAGTACCCACATAAAGCCAGATGCACAAAAGTATGCATGCACCTGAAGTTCATTTTCAGCAGCAAGAGGCCCTGGTGTACCCATTCTGTTTCTCTCTGCTTGCAATAAGAAAGGGTCTGGAGAGATGTTTAGTGGTTAAGGCATTTGCCTACAAAGCAGAGGGACCCAAGTTCAATTCCCCAGTACCCATGTAAAGCCAAATGCACAAGGTGTTGCATGTGTCTGGAATTTGCAGTGGCTGGAGGTCCTGGCGTGCCCATTCTCTCTCTGTCTGCCTCTTTCTCTCTCAAATAAATAGTATATTTTTAAAAAAAGAAAATGAAGGCCGGGCGTGGTGGTAGGAGAGGTAGGAAGATTGCCATGAGTTCAAGGCCACCCTGAGACTACACAGTGAATTTCAGGTCAGCCTGGACTAGGGCGAAACCCTACCTCGAAAAACAAAACAAAACAAAACAAAAAAAAAAAAAAACAAAAAAAAAGGGGGGAATGAGAGAGGAATAGAAGATATCAGATCAAAGAAAGCCTAAATCCTGTAGGAAAAAGAAACTGGCCACATATATCATGTACTCATAGCGCTCAAATCAATAGGCAATGCATATTATGACAAATTTAAAAAAAGGGAGGGAGGAGACAGAAAGAGAGTGCTCGAATACAAGGTTAAGTTCTGGTTCAAATTCTTTCAAAATAGAAGCCTACAGCTCTTCCTTTCTTCTGATGTCCTTAAGAGTTTGAAGTTTTAGGAGAACTTCTGATGTGCACCTGCCTTTCTCAGTAGTATCAAACTCTCTCTCTTGTCTTAGCTCAGGGAACCCTTCCCACTACAAGACAGAAGCTAAATACCCTAATCTGCTTTGTGGCTGAGAACTAAATCTCCAGAATCGGGACAGCATCTGTCCTTGTCCCTTTTATCAGGACTATAAGAAGACAGGAGGAGTTTAACAAAGGAAAGAAAGAGACCAGGAGAATAAGACAGCATACCAGTCTAGAGGACTCATCCACAGCATTCCTGAATTCTGTCGGTTCCCATTAAACAAAAAGCATTAACAGAGCTTCTTAATGAGATAGAAATAAGCCAAAGAGACAAAAATCTTTATTACCACAATCCATTTTTTCAAATCAGCCATTCATTTAAAAAGTTATAGTAAATACTTATTATATACCAGGCTTTGTAGATGGTAAATATCAATTAACTCTTTGCTTCTCTTAATTAGGCTGAACATTACTGGGAGACAAACTGAAGACACAGATTTTAAAGACAAAACAGACATTCAGTCACAGTTCTACACTGCCATCAAATAAAGTCCTTTATAAAGCCTCTTCCTTTGTGGGTTCTTTGGTTCAAAAAAGATGTCCCCACACCTTGGCATGGCTTGATTATAAAAGATTATAAAGAGTATCTGCACAGCCCCACCCCAAAGCCTGACCTCCCAGGTTCCTTAGGAGGGAGAGAGAAAAACTGAAAACCAGTCATCCAGGTCAGAGCCCCTCCCTAGTAGTTAAGCTGCCACTTCAATTTCCGCCTAAGGAAGAAGAGAAAGGGTGACTCACTTCAACTCCTACATCCTGGGAAGATAATTAGAAGGGAAAAATAAATTAGAACACAGAGGTGCTCGTGATTTAAAATTCCTAGAACTGGCCCGTTGTGGCCACTGTGGCCTCTTGAGCATCTGAAAGAAATAAACAAGGCTACTTTCCATCCTAAAGGTAAAAGGATCAAGAATGTCAACCTCTTACCTCACAGCCCAGCCCAGCCCAGCCAAGCCACTGATCTATCTTTCTCTTCTTTTTTGGTCTTAAGATAGGGCCTCATTATGTACCCTGGAGTTCCAACTGGCCTGGAACTCACTATGTAGCCCAAGCTAGCCTCGAGTTCCTGATATATTTGCCTACCTCAGCCTTGTGTGCATGGAGATTATAGGCATGTGCCAGCCATACCTGGCTTAGTTAGGAACCTTTCATATTCCACCCTGTCTTCAGTTTCTTTTCCAAAGAAAACAACTCACTCAATTCCTTGGGTATCCTGCCAACATACTCCTGGAAGATCAACTTTACCTCTAAACTTCTTATCAGCACATCTCAGTGGAGTGTGTAATCGTGGAAATGAGTTTCAATATCTACTGCCAAAATAAAGTCTGCCCCCACTATGGCAGAAATCTACAAGTGATTCAAATAATTCAACTTTGTGAACTTCTGCCTCTAGTTTTCATCACTGGTTGAAGGAACACTCTACAGAAGCATTTGTAAGCACAGCCTGTTCCTGCCACATCCCATATTCCACTTGGCTTGACAGGCTTTTCCATTGCTGTACTTTTAGAACTTTGCTGAGTTCCTAGGTGACTACCCCAAGTGGCCTGTCTGAATCTGTTGCCTTTGATGGGGAGAGATGCAGCCAGAGCTGAAGGAGTTGGGGCTTGTCCTCAGCCTATAGCAATAATCACAGGGCACAAGAAGCTTAGGGAGTGGCCTTAGCCCAGAAGGCTGACTGACTCACTGATGTGATTCCAGACGTTAACCACCTCAGGTCGAACAGGTTCTTCTGCCCACCCATTCAATATTCCTAGTTTCAAGGCCAAAGACAATTGGAAGAGAGGGGTTTCAATATCCACTCCTAAAACCCTGTTCCCTAGCATTCCTTAGAAGTTACTATTAAAACCCAACAGCCAGGTGTGGTGATGCACATTTCTAATCCCAGCACTCTGAGGCAGAGGTAGGAGCTGTGAGTTAGAGACCACCCTGAAGACTACATAGTGAATGCCAGGTCAGCCTGGGCTATAGCGAGATCCTATCTCAAAATAAATAAAATATAAAATAAAATTAGATTTTTAAAAAGCCAAGGAACTTTGGATTCTACTCCTGTCTCAATTCACAGGAAATTTTCAAGCTTGTTACTTCATCTGTATAAAACAGATATGAAGACAAAAGAGAATGTCTGAAAAGATTCTAGAATTCTTTTTTAAATCATCTGGCTTAATACTATAGATTCACTAGACAGAGACACAAGAGAAAATTTGTTCATAATCAGCGTCACCATCAATTATCATTCCAGCTCCACCTTCATCCTTAACTTCATCCATATCTGAGGTACTAGGGATGCAAGGACACTTGAAAAGAAGCACTAAGCTCCTAAATAGGTCTATGCATTCCACCCATGCCAAGTGTATTACTTGAGAACATGTCTAGTGTTTCTTGATGAGAAGGCTGGAATGAATTTCCTACCTAGGTCTTCACCTAGGACTTTCTTAAAAATCCTATGGGAAACAATTTCTCTTAAAACACTTGATTTGTGCTACTTCTCTGTAACCCAGACTTTCTAGCAGCCGAACCATATACACAGAACTGGGCACTTATCCCCAGATGAGAAAAACCATGTGGGAAGAAAAGGAATAGCCATTGCTTAATGAATGCCCTAGATCATGAGGCTGCTCCCACTCAAATCAGGTGCTAACACCTCTGCAGTTATGAAGAAAAAAAAGAGCCACTAAAGTTGCCCAACTATGTAGGTTACAAGGTTGGAAGGGAGCAGAGGCAGAAACTGGGAAGAAGCAAGCTAGCTATATCATGGATGTGCCACTGGAAAGACCTTCTGGATTTGTCCCTACCCCCATCCTCACCCCCACAAGGGTATCACTCTAGCCTAGACTGACCTGGAATTTACTCTGTAGTCACAGGCTAGTCTCGAACTCAGTAATCCTCCTATAACTGCCATTCTGCCTCCCGAGTGCTAGGATAAAGCGTGGGTGCAACCACGAGAGCCTGACCTTCTGGACTTATAAACCACCCTAATCTTTACCCTTTAGAGAATCGACTGAAGCAGAGCCCTACTTTCTTTTTCTCAACTTTAGAAATGGCCAAAATGAGGCCTGGTGTGGTAGTGTACATCTTCAATCCAAGCACCGGGGAGGCAGAGGAAGGAGGATCACTGTGTGTTCAAGACTAACTTGGGCTAGAGCGAGCCCCTACCTTGAAAAACAAAATAGATAAATAAATAAAATAAAATAAAAATTAAAACTTAATAAATAAAGAAATGGCCAAAATGAACCACTGACTTGACTAACTCAGTGCCAGAGTAAACTTTAGAAAAGCTCAATTTAATGATTTCAAATGGCGTTACCAGGAGCCCAGGAAGGCAAAGGGAAGACACAAAATGCCTAGGCCTGTAAACATCAGCCTCATTAACATTCCTACCTTTCTGTTTTATGCCTCTTATATAGAATATATAACATCACCTGAAAAAGTTTCTTTCTTTTTTAGTATTTTTATTTATCTGCAAGTAGAGAGAGAAGGCAGAGACAGAAGTGGCCTACAGCCACTGTAAACAAACTCTAGATGCATGTACCACTTTGTGCATCTGGCTTCACGTGGGTACTGGAGAATTTAACTCAGGCTGTTAGGTTTTGAAGTCAAGCACCTTAACTGCTGAGCCATCTCTTTTTTTTTTGGGTGGGGGGTTGGGAGTTGAGGTAGGGTCTTGCTCTAGCCTAGGCTGACCAGGAATCCACTATGTAGTCTCAGGGTGGCCTACAACTCACAAGATCCTCCTACTTCTGCCTCCCAAGTGCTGGGATTAAAGGCCTGTGCCACCATACCCTGAAAAAGTTTCTTGCTGCTTAAATAAGCTGCTCTAAGTCAACCTCTTCATTATAATTAAAAAGAACTAAGGTTCAAAAAAGTTAACACTACCAAAATCAGTCCCCAAATAACTTGTAACCCACAATGTATTATTCTGTAAGGACTAAACTATGCTAGATGAGGACCCAGGAGCATTTTCTTAAATAGTAAGTCCAGTACCACCAGTCAGGAGCGATGACACACACATTTAGTGCCAGTACTCAGGGGAGGATGAGATAGGAAGACAGCCATGAGTCTGAGGCCAGCCTGGGCTAGAGTGAAACCCTGCCTGGGAAAAAAGTCAAGTATCTGTGATGAGGTAGGTTATTTTATTAGATATTCTATTATCCAAATAGTGAAAAGGGAAATAAATTGAAATAGAATTCTCACCATTCCTATTTAATTTAATTTTTTAAATATTTCATTTATTCATTTTCAAGCAGAGAGATACAGAGAGAGAGAGAGAGAGAGAGAGAGAGAGAGAGAGAGAGAGAGAGAGAGAGAGAGAGAAAGAAAGAGAGAAAGTGAGTGCACCAGGGCCATCACCTTGTGGGTCTGGCTTATGTGTGTCCTGGGGAATTGAACCCGGGGCCTTAGGCACTGGAGGCAAGTGCCTTAACCGCTGAGCCATCTCTCCAGCCCAGCCTATTTAATTTTAGTAACGGATGAACTATGCATGAGTAGAACCAGCTCTGGGGAGGAAGGCCTCAACTGTTCTTTGCACACTCCTCTAAACTTCACTTTGATGACCAAATCCAAATGGAAATTTAGCTCATAGCTTTCCCTGCTTAACAAACATGGAAGGTAAATTGTTCCTAATTAGCTGAAGTCTACATTCCTCCACTAACTATGTCTACAGCTAAAAGGAACTCCTCCTATTCCCAGTTCTCTAGGTCCCAAAGTAATCCTCATCTTGGGCCCACAATGATGTGAGAAAACAGGAAGATGGCAGACCAGTTACAGATCTGAGCCTCACTTAAGAGCTGGTCCTCTTGCCTCTCCATTTGAAACCATGAACTCTTTCACATGGTACATAGTTTTAAAAAGTGTTTTCAAAGAACTAAACCTCAAATGGGTAGAATCCATGGAGAAAAAGTTCTTGAGAATAGTGGTGCCTCAGCCCAGAAACATGCTGACAGACACAATGGTCCTAAGGAAAAGAGATGAGACTTTCAGAGGTACCAAGAGCTAGGTGGTAAAGAACCTCCATAAGGTGGTCAGGTAAGACTTTAGGGAGAAAAGGGAGTCCAAAAATTGTACTTGTGTGAACTAACGACAGGGAACTTCACCTATATCTTAAAGATCTCTTCACTTTGTATTACAGGTAATAATTCCAAATAGTGAATAATGCCTTCCAAAATCTCCCCAGCCCCTCAG
This sequence comes from Zapus hudsonius, assembly GCA_004024765.1. Taxonomy (NCBI): domain Eukaryota; kingdom Metazoa; phylum Chordata; class Mammalia; order Rodentia; family Dipodidae; genus Zapus; species Zapus hudsonius. Next base: position 27,945 of record PVHP010005795.1, read on the forward strand.
CAAACACAACACTCTGGGGTGACACCCCAGCACCACAAAAAATTTTTGTCCCAGGACTGACATAACATGAATAAAGAGGGCCTCTGCTTCACTGGTACCAGAGAAAAAGAAAGTGGGAAAAATAGCTTCAACTAGCAGTTAAAATGCCCATGTCAAGACAACTCTTTGTGGGCAAACTGGTATAACCAGCCATGCACTTCAATGATTCAAGACTAACAAATCAAAAACAAAGATTTTAAATAGCTACCTCAACAAGAGTTTGAAAAGAGAGAAACCAGTTACTCCCCTAAACATTCTAGCTTCTCCAAAAGATTGACTCGCTGGGCCAGGGAAATGGCTCAATGGAAAAAGAAGTCTTCTTACAAAGCCTGCTGGCCAGGCTTCAATTACACAGAATCCAGATGCACAATGTGGCACATGTGTTGGGAGTAGCGTGCAGCAGCAGGAGGCCCTGCCTGGCACCATCTATCTCTCTCCTTCTCTCTAGCCAACTCCTCTCTCAAATTAAAAATATATGTTTAAAATTTTTTAAATAAGCTTTCCTCTCAAAGAAAATTAGACCCTCCCATCAAGCAGGTCTAAAGGTGTTAAACTGATTTAGTTATACACCTCTCCTGGCCCACCATCACAACTGCTTACAAAGATACTAAGACATAAATGCTTTCTAGTTAAAATTTTGATTCTGTTTATTAGTCACAAAAGCAAAATCAAAACATGTTCTGAAACTGAACGTTTATTCCTCCTTTTGCTAGTCAATACATTCAGGACAGAATACTGAATAAGCTGAGTTACAAGGGAAAAAAGAAAACAGCAGTGCTGTATCTAGACCCTTGAGGATCTCTTAAGTATGCTCAAACTGCATATTAGAGACCCAAGGATCTATGAATGGAGGGAACTAGCTCAGTGGTTAAAGGTATTTGCTTGCAAACCCTGCTGGCCTGGGTTCAATTCCCCAGCGACCCACATAAAGGTAGACAGGCCTTCCTTTGCATTAAGGTTGGACCCTGGTGTGCCCATACACACATACACATGACACACACATACAGGAACAAATACACAAAATTTTTTTTAAAAAAAATCTAAGATTTGAGCTAAGTGGGTGAGACACATCTGTAAACTAGTGCCTGAGAGATGGAGGCAAGAGATCAGAAGTTCAAGGCCAACCTGGGCTACATGATACTCTTTCTCAAAAACAGAATCTGATGGGCATGGGGGCACATGCCTTTAATTGAAGCTGTCGGGAGGCAGAAGTAGGAGGATCACTGTGAGCTTGAAACCTGCCTAAGCCTATATAGTGAATTCCAGGTCGGTCTGGGCTAGAGTGCGACCTTACCTTGAAAAACAAGAGAGAGGGAGAAAGGAAAGAAGCAAGCTGATACTCATACATTGTTTAAAAATCAGGCATTTAAGAATATAGAGACAAAAATTTTGAGTTCAAAGCCACCCTGGGCAGCACAGCAGGATCCTTTCTCAAAACACTAGACTGGACTCAGAACACAGTTCAGTGGGTGCAGTGCTTGCCTAGCATGTACAAGGCACCAACAGAATGGGGGAGGGGAAAGAAAGGAGTATATCAATAACACTTTGCCAACTCTTAGCCAAGTAACCCACACTTAGAAATCATTTGGGTATCTTATGATCAATTTGGGGGGTTTCTCCTTCCCTCCAATTTCACACTTACTTTCTGTGTAACTGTTCACACAGCAATTTCTGCTTCACAGTACAAATTGTTTTAATTTCCCACCACTTGAGTTTCTTCTTCTTTCCAGCAACCTTTCATATTCTGAACAGTACCTAACTATCAGACATGAGCCTGACCCTTGTCAAAGTGAACTTTCTAGAAGATTTGGCATGCCCTGATCTTATCAAGAGCTGCAACTGAGTGTTAACTCACTGAATCAACAGTATAGGCCCAGAAGGCTGGCATGGACTCATTTATAAACTGGTAACAGAAAAGATACTTGCCAGGTGCCCAACAGCTACACACTGGGGACAAGAGAAAGGGCAAATCACAGTCTCCAGTAACAAGCAGATGAGCAGTCTTGCATTCCTAAGTGGGGATATTGTAGATCCTATTTCATAATGGATTAATCTTTCACTGCCAACTACTTTCCCCAGCAAATTCAACGAACAGAAGTACTCACTGTCTTCAGCAGGAACTAAGGTAAAAAGGACCCTTCTAGGTCTCTTTTCCTCAACAAAGCTTGTTCTTTCCCAACAGCCTTCACTTCTTCACTCTTACAAGCATAGAGAAAACCAGCTGACCAGAAATGTCTCATTGGTACAGCTTACAAATCAAGTCTCTCAGCACTCAGGAAGCTGAGAAAGGAGGATCATGAATGCAAGGCTAGCCTGGGCTATACACAAGACCTTGTCACAAGAAAGGAAGGAAGAGAGCTCAGTGGCTAAATGCTTGCCACACACACACAAGGATCTATGTAAAAGGCATGGGGGCTTGCCCCTATAATCACAGTGATGAAGAGATGGAGAAAGGAGGATACCAGGGGCTGGCTAGCCAGCTTGTCTAGAGGAACTGGTGAGCTGTTTTCAGTAAGGGACACTGTGTCTCAAAATAAGGTGATGAGTGATAAGACAAAATGTAGCCTGGCCGGGTTTGGTGGCACACACCTTTATTCCAAGTACTTGGGAGGCAGAGGTAGGAGGATCAACTTGAGTTCGAGACCAGCCTAAAACTACATAGTGAATTCCAGACTGGTCTGGGCTAGAGGGAGACTCTACCTTTAAAAAAAAAAAGACAGCCAATGTTGACCTCTGGCCTATACAGAAACATGCACCTATCATCTGCATATGAACATGCATACACACGCACACTCACACAGGTGCACACACAAAAAAATTCTAGGCAGGTATGGTAGCACATGTCTGTTATCCCAGCACTCAGGAGGCAGAGTACAGGGCCAGTCTGAGCTACATAGTGAGAAGAAACACTATCTTAAAACAAAACCAAAAATTCTCAAATTCTATAGTGCTGAAGTTTCTGCAATCCCAATCCTAAACTATATAACCTAAGAAAGCATTATTATTATTATTTGACTTTTTTTTTTTTTTTCCCGAGGCAGGGTTGAATGATCTAAAACTTACTCTGTAGCCACCTGGCTTTTAACTAATGGCAATTCTCCTACTTCAACCTCGAAGACACTGGGATTATAGGTTTGAGCCACTAAGCCAGGCCTGACTTTAGTCTATCTCTCTTTCACTGAATTCCTACTTAAGCTGTTTTAAACATCTCTGCAGGTTTCTTTCTGCTTCTTTCCTAGTTGAGGATTCCCTAATGAGGACCCTTCTATGATTCCGAAAAAAGGGAAACAGGACAAAGTAGAAGACTCAACAGAATAAAATGTGTTACAAGGCTCAAAGGATGGCCTTTTCTCATATCTATATCAGAAATCAACCACACAGAGAGAAAGCCCAGGACTTCACCTCCCATGGATGCCCCCACCCAGATACCCTGTTGAGAGAAAACTCACGTGAAGGCAAAGAAGAGCGTTGTAGCTCCCACTAGGAAGATGGCGGCTGCTGAGACCGGTACATACTTGCTGGGTTTGAATCTCTTTCCAGACTCTGAGGGCATGTTGGAGCTCTGATGGGATATCTGCCCTGCCGCATAGCCCAGGCCCACAAAGCGGCAGAACAGACAAGAAAATGGGAAGAGGGGAAAAGAGAGGAAGGAAACTGGGAAAAACTAAAAGTAAAATTATCACCCTTCCCCCTCCCAAATAAAAATGAAGGTCAAAAGATCTCAAATGAAGGAAAGCACATGGGAGGGGGAAAGGTAATTTTAACTGATGAATTACTACTTCCCCAGAACAAAGCAGAAGGGGAGATTAAGAAATACAACTTGTATAGTTTCAAAATTGGAGATAAACAATAGGTTGTACACATGCAAATGATTGCAGGTGGAGAACATGGAAAGTCAGACAGATCAAGGTACAGCTCATGGATAGAGGCAGTTCTTCAGAAGTTAGAGAGACACTATCAGGGTAGGCCAAAAACCATCAGGAAAGGGACATTTCCTCTGAGATATATGTAATAGTAGCCCCACAACCACACTTCCACAAAATATGAGCTGCACCTAGAAGTGGTGTGCTCTAGGTTCCTATTTCATCCAGAAGGAACTCGGGAGCCTTCTAGCTTCCACTCCAGTCCTTGTCCTTTTCAACAGTCCTCTCAATGCCTCTGCCTCACGCCCTGACTCCTTCAGCAGCTGGTTGTATGGCGATGGTGTTGTGCTTTTCTTTCTCTCTCGATGGCCACAGTTGGACAGCAGCTACTACAGGACTGAATTGTAAACCCTTTCCTTTGAAGGGAGAGAGAAAACAGCAATTTGTGGTTTTCAATCTCTTCTTGTTATTCCCAGACCGTTTAGGGGCTCCGTTTCCAATAGAGTTCATGCAAAACTAAAGGAAAACTTAAAATCAGTGAAGCCATGTTCTTCACTATAAGAATAAGATGAATAAATTCCACTTGACATAAAAGGTCACTGTGGATAAAAGGGACGTTCCAAAGATGTCCCTGTTTCCAGGTGAGTCAAAATCTCTGTTGTTCTTCCTCAGTCTCGGCTTCCTGGATGCAGAGCTCAACCCGGTTATGGTGCTTCACCTAGAAAAAAACAAATTATCTTTATCAAAGAAATTCTTTCAGGGCATTTCTTAAGAATAACGAGATAAAACCCCATAGGCCACTCTGTTAAAAAGTGCCTTTGAAAGAAAAGACTATTTTCCACTTCACTTATATATATTTAACAAAGTCTAAATGGAGAGGAAAAATGGATTTAGAGTCCTTCACCTTTTTAAGTGCTGCTCTGATTGGAAGAACATAGCTTTATTTGGCCTAAGGTCATCAAAGGAATTGCTCTTATAAGGAGCCCATCTCTTTTGACAAAAGGGTAGTAACAAATATAAAAATCTAAAAACAAACAGGAGCACTGAAGTGAAGGGCAGTACTAGAACAGAGATTTCTCTTTCAAGAAAGAGTATTTATTGCTACAATGGAAAATAATCTCAAAATCAGGACAGCAATTCTCAATTCCTCTCTGTGTGCCTCTTTCTATGTCTATGCTTTTTAGCTATAACTCTAAAGAAGCTGAATTTTAAGCCGGGCATGGTGGCGCACAGCTTTAATCCCAGCACTTGGGAGGCAGAGGTCGGAGGATCAGGAAGACCAACTTGAGCTCCAGGCCACCCTGAGACTGCACAGTGAATTCCAGGTCAGCCTGGGCAAGAGTGAGACCCTATCTCAAAAAACGAAAAATAGAAATAAAAAAGAAAAGAAAAGCTGAATTTTTGTCCTTTTGTACTCACCCATTAAGAAGAAAGGAACAAACTTGCATCAAACAATAAACTAGATCTGCCAAAGGAATTGGTCCTTTTCTTCCCAACTCAGTATTTTTAATTTTTAACATAGGCCTATTAGGAAGTAAACTGAGCTCCACCTAGTCCAATATGATTAAGAATAACAATTATGGTTGTTGATCATAGTAACAAAATAACACCATCGCCTTAATTTTATATGACACTGTTCATCTGGTGATCTCAAAGCATTTTACTCACATTATCTGGTGACAGAATCTCTTTTCCCAATCTGTAAATTGAGGGCTAGAAAGTGCCTGAGGCCATTCCACTCAATCTCTTGAGTAGCCAGTTTTATTTGCTCCTTTGCTGACATAAACCATTTCTTTCTCTTTCACATCCACCATACTACATGTCCAGTGATAACTTGGATCTGCAGGAGTGGTGGCTCATGTCTATAATCCAAGCACTTGGAAGGCTGAGGTAGGATAATTGCTGTGAGTTTAAGACCAGCCTAGAATAGAGTGGGACTCAAACAATAGCAGCAAAGAGGTGGATGCATGCCTTTAATCCCAGCACTCAGGAGACTGAGGTAGGAGGATCTATGAGTTTGAGGCCAGCCTAGGGCTACAGAGTACATGAGATCTAGCCTGGAATACAGTGAGAATCTACCTCAAAAAAGAAAATAAATAAAATAAAATGCTGGGCCTGGTGGTGCACACCTTTATTCTGAGCACTTAGAGGCCGAAGTAGGAGGATCACTGTGAGTTCCAGGCCAGCCTGAAACTACACAGGGAATTCTAGGTCTGGGCTACAGAGTGACTCTACCTCAAAAAAACAAAACAAACAAAAAAACACCTGTTTTATTCTCTTAAAGTAGTCTACTATTTGATACCCAAAACTAATATTAAAAATATCCCAGCACTCAGGAGGCAGAGATAGGAGGATTCCCATGAGTTCAAGGCCAGCCTGATAGTGAATTCCAGGTTAGCCTGAATTAGAGACCCTACCTCGAAAAACCAAAAAAATGAATAAAAATATCTAGTGTCAGATAATGAAGTACAAATGTGCCCTGAAATTTATCACTTCCTCTTACCTGAAGCAAGAAGGCAAAGAAACCTTCCTTCAAGATTCATCACACAGCTGGGTGTGGTGGTTCACACCTTTAATCCCAGCACTCAAAAGGCAGAGGTAGGAGGATAGCTTGAGACTACATAGCGAGTTCCAGGTCAGCCTGGGTAAAAGCAAGACCCTACCTTATCTTTTGTCCCTGGCTGTATGGTTATTTCTCAGTTTCCTATAAGAAACAAAGTTTAACTTTTGGAAACTAGACCTAAGTAACTTTATTAACAGAAAGAGGCAATTTCTTCATCTGTAGATAGAACTAAAAAGGCAAATATTCCTCTCAAAACCCCAAAGATTAGAAAAGATTAAAACTACATTTCTAAAAAATTATTTACAGTTAGGATGTCATTTAGAACCATACGTATTTCAGACTATACTTTTTTTTTTTGGGGGGGGGGTGTTCAAAGTAGGGTCTCACTCTAGCCCAGGCTTACCTGAAATTCTCTATGTAGTCTTAGGCTGATCTTGAACTCAAAAGTCATCCTTCCTACATTTGCCTCCCCAGTGCTGGGATTAAAGGCATGCCCACCATACCCTTACTCAGACTATACTTTCTATAGGAAAAAACCCACATGGCCTAACATTGTCATAGTAGAGGCAGCCATAAAAGGCTATGCCATTTTGGGAATATATCATTTGATATAAGTGGGACCAGTATCTGAGCTGCAAGGAGGATATGTATTAGAAGAAACAAGATAAAATTCAAGTACATGCAAGGTATTAATACATACACACCAAGTCTTAGTAGGGGTAGTGGTGCACACCTTTAATCCCAGCACTTGGGAGGCAGAGGCAGGAGGTTCACTGCAAGTTGAAGGCCAGCCTGTCTACATAGTAGGTTACAGGGCAGCCAGGATTACATGTGTGACTCTATCTCAAAAATAACAAAAAAAAAAAAAAAAAAAAAAAAAAAAAAAAAAAAAAAAAAAAAAAAAAAAAAAAAAAAAAAAAAAGCTAGGCGTGGTGGCACACACCTTTAATCCCAGCACTCAGGAGGCAGAGGTAGGAGGATCACCATGAGTTCAAGGCCACCCTGAGACTACAAAGTGAATTCCAGGTCAGCCTGGGCTAGAGTGAGACCCTACCTCGAAAAAAACCAAATATAAAAAATTAAAAAAAAAAAGCACATACACACCAACTCTTAACCAAGCGCTGGTATGAAACCGGAAGGGTGAGAGTGAGGTAGATCAGTCACTCTCGGAATGGATCCACACCAGTATCAGCAAAAGTGGACAAGAATGTATATGGCACATTCAGGCAGACAGATAATCATGGACTGGAAATATTTATACATACAGCAAATAAAGAATATGTAGTTTGAAGGCTTTAATAAGGTTTAACATGAATCCTTCCTTAAAGGAGTGAATGGGTAGGAGCATCCATGGACAGCACAAGTGCTGTTTGTTAAAATAAATTAGTGTTGGTCCAGGGCAGGAGTCAGTGTGGAGGTGCACATGTGTGGGAGGATGAAGTTGGAGGACCAACATAAATTCAAGGTCGGCCTGGGCTACCTAGTGAGTTCCAGGTTAGCCTGAGCTTGAGACTCTGCCTCAAAATTAATAAAAATAAAAAGGTGTATGTAGTACAGTAAACTTGAATTTACAGTAGCTGAAATGCCATGGAATAATCCACATGAAGCTATCATTTAGTGAATCGTTATAGATTGAAGGCAGCATAGTACATGTCAAATTCTTATCACCATAAGGTGGGTTCATAGGTGAGAATGTGCACTCCGAAGAGGTCTGGTACAAGGTACACAGACACTAGAATAAAAGGATGGAGATGTGAATATATGATTAACCTAGACAAGATGGCATTGACCAGTAAGTGAAAAAAATCCAAGGCACTAAAATGGTTCGCAGTATAATATATCTCATTGTACAACTGCTTCCAATAACTTGAAGTCACTTTCTGTCCCCATTTGGTCACTCCAGTGAGACACTTTCGCCTTAACCAACAGGGGAGATGATGCCTATAGATAAAATATTGGAAAACACATTCAAGCTCCACCTGTAAGAAGTACAAAGTACTCAAGCATGGAGGAGTACCTGGCTGACTGCTGGTGCGGAGAGCAGGACGGACGGGAGAAAAACAAGTAACAAAATGAAGCTTGAGCCCAAATAAGTATCAGCAGAGCGGGGCGAGAGACCCGAGACCCAAACCGAGGAAAGGGGAACAGCACCCAGTCCCCACGGGCCCCGTCGCCGGGGCAGCGCTAACCACTGCCGGGCCACGCAGGACGGGGTCGGGATCCACCAAGGCCAGGGCCCAGGGGGGGCCCGGGGGAGGAAGGGGCGGCGGCTGGTGCCGGGTTCCGAATCCCGGCGGCGGCAGGTAGGTCCCTGGGCCTCTCCGCTAGTCGACTGTTTCGGGACCCAAAGGTCCGACCGCGATCGGACGACCGGCGGCGGCGGGTGGGGGAGGGGGAGGGGGCCTTAACCTCTCCCCCCTCCTCAGTCCCCCTTCCCTAGAGGTCACGCTTCCCTCCCACCTCACTAGCCAGGCACTTCCGGTTCCGCAGGGGCCGGTGTCCCCGGTACTCACCCCGGCACGGTGCCCGTCACCGCCGCCGCCGCCGCCGCCGCCGCCGCCGCCGCCGCCTGCCAGCAACGCCGTCCGGCCTCGGAGAGGCAGCGCGCGGCCCCCGCACGCTCCCCGCCCGCCCGCCCCACTTCAGCGCGCTCCCGACCGGCGACGCTCGTCCCCCTCCCTCCCTCCCTAGCAGCCGGCTGGTCGGCGCGCGCGCCCGTGGCGTGCCCTCAGTACCTCCAGCCCTCCCGACGCTCCCATTGGCTCCCGGGCTCGGGCGCGCGCGCCGCCTCGCGCGGGGCACGTTCGTCTCATTCATGCGGCTCGCGTCGCCGCGCCCGCCTCCGCTCACTCTTCCATTCACCCACGGCCCCCACCACACCCCCCTCCCAGCCGATCGACAACGTGCGCGCGAACCCCCCCTCGACCCAGGCGACCTCGCGCTCCGATTGGCTGCGCGAGAGCACGCACGGCGCCGCACGCACGCAGGGGCGCGCGCGCAAGGCCGTCGGGTTCCGTGGACGACAGGGAGGAGGAGGAAGGACTGGCTGAACTGTGCAGGGGTGTGAACGAAGGAAATGGCCAGGCGAGGCTCTTCTCCTTTTCTAAGTTATATTTTCTACTCCTAGTATACACATGCATAAAACTTCATTTTTAGAAAGGCGGTTCTGCTGGAAGGAGTTATAAAGAAGCGGCCATCCTTTCTTAAATCACCACCCCCTTTTCCGAGTGACAATGGTACAGTCCAGACAGGCTCCGCGTCTAGCCAATCCCAGCTAGGATCGCCGGCTTCCTGTTTTGCGCCCTTTCGCGCATTGGTCAATCTAGTGGGCTGGCTAGGCCTCGCTGCCTCTTTTTTTTTAAGTAGTGAAAACTTTATTTAAAACAGTCTCCTGGCGAAGTCCGGCGTGGGGCAAGCTCCCTTGGTCCCCAGCCAGATTCCTGGGTGGTGCGATGGTCTGGGCTGTGGCTCGCACTCGCAGAGGCGGCAGTGCAGGGCGCCGGTCCTGCCCAGATCGGGGAAGCGGCTTCCAGGCTTGGGATTTGCGCATCGGGCTGGGCCGGGCGAGGCGGTGACAGCCCCCTGGAATACACCCGTTGGTGCCCTTGGCTGCCCACGATTACACAAAGGGTGGGCGCCCTGACCTCACCCAGTTTGAGAAGACAGGCTGAAAAGGTTTTCCAGAATAGCCCCGTTCCCTGGCGAGCTGCTGGCCAGCTCTCCGAGATCACAGCGCTACACTTTGCCCTAATTAGCCCAGGACAGCTGTGCACCCAGAAGCATTGCCACATGTCCTCCTCGCCGTCGCCCAGGCCGTTTCTCATTTAAAAGCAGCGCTCTTACATAACAGCCCTTCATAAAGGCGCTCCTCCCGTCTCTTCTGTAAAGCCAAGGTCTCGAGTGTCAAAAATGATTCTAAACTCTTCTATTCTGGGGCCGGAGAGATGGCTCAGCGGTTAAGGCGCTTGTTTGAACGCTTCTGTTCTCTACTGGTTTAGTCTTCGAATGTTTCTGATTTAATTATGGAGCTTCTGATGCTTTGGCATTAAACAGCAAGGTAAAGGAAGAGTCCGCCTTCTGTGCTGTAGGCTCTAGTGTAGTAACTTCTAGCCTATTCTTACTACCAGGCTTCAAGCCAACATTTATTGCAGCCTGTGCAAGATTTTACTGTGTATTTTAAAAATTATTTTTGTTTGTTTTTGTTTTTCTAGAGTGACCTGGAACTCACACTAGTCTCAGGGTAGCCTCAAACTCAGTGATCCTTCTACCTCTGCCTCCCCAGTGCTAAGATTAAAGGCATGCACCACCACTCCTGGTTTATTTTTACATATTTATTTGAAAGAGAGAGAATGGGTGCGCCAGGGCCTTCAGCCACTGCAAATGAACTCCAAATGCATGCACCACTTTGTGCATGTATGGGTACTGGGGAAACAAATCCCAGTTGTTAGGCTTTGCAGGCAAGTGCCTTAACTGCCAAGCCATCTCTCCAGCACTTTACTGTATATATATATATATATATATATATATATATATATATATATATATATATATATATATATAATCAATTTAAGGAACTAGAGATACAATGTTTTACTTATGGTGCATTTTTTTTTTACCTTTAAATCATATTGAAGTTAGTCAAATCTTATTTTTCTGTTGTATATTTTTCTTGGATTTTAAAGCTTCATTTCCTTCACTTCACAAATTTTTTCCTACTTTAAAATGTCAAATTGCAAAAAGTGATGTATCTTAGCCAAAGAGTGCCAAGTAAAACAAAACCTTCCACCATCCAACAAGAGGTACTGAATACCTCTGGGTCATTGGGAACATTAGACTACTGGATGCTAAGCTCCTTGCTAGCTGGATGAGCACTAATGAGGGTATAATCACTATACCAAGACTTAGAGAAAGACTTCATTTTCTAGCCAATGTTCCTCAGGATCATGCTATGTATATTCTGGAAAGTATGCTTCATAGAACATGTTTTTAAACTGCCAGCCACTTCTGAAAAGTAGTCCAGAGTGAAATATGGAATAAAAAACCAGGTGCAGTGGCTCACAGCTATAGACCCAGCACTCAGAGGCTGAGGTAGGAGGATCACTGAGAGTTCAAAACCATCCTGAGGGCTGGAGAGATGGCTTAGTGGTTAAGGCTTTTACCTACAAAGCACAAGGACCAGAGTTCGATTCATCAGTGCCCACATAAAGCCAGAAGCACAAAGTGGCACGTGTCTAGAGTTCATTTGCAGTGGCTTGAGGCCCTGGTGCACCCATTCTGTGTGTGTGTGTGTGTGTGTGTGTGTGTGTGTGTGTGTGTGCCTCTTTCTCTCTCAAATAAATGAAATTTTTAAGCTAACCTGAGCTATAGACTGAGTTCCAGGATCAACCTGGGCTACTAGGAGACTTGCCTCAAAAAAAAAAAAAAAATGCAGGCTGACCAATAGCATATTTGGATTGTCCTTGAAATAAATTACTTTGATATGTTTATCAAGTAATATTTGTTTTGTTCAGGCTAGCTTTAAACTCCTGCCTCCATCTCCCATGTGCTGGGATTACAGATGATAAGATTATAGGTGTAACTCAAGACTACACCACACCCAGGTTATGTGGTTCTTCGGGATAGAACCCAGGGGTTTGAGCATACTAGGGAAGCACTCTACCAACTGAGCCACCCACCTCCCCAGCCCTCTAATGTAGTTTATGCTTTTCTCAAATCCTCTTCACTAGCATTCACTCAGACTTCTAGAGCCACTTTTATTTCAATTTAGCCCTCTTCCCTCCCTCCCCAGTATTGGGATTCAGTCAGGGCCCAGTTTAGGTCAGGCACACATTCTACTGACTGCTCTATCCCCGGCCCATGAATGCACTGTTTGCATCTAAATCAGCAATGACTTTTTTCCTGCACCTCTACACTAACTGCCCTCTTGTTCTCATGAAATGTCTGATTTGAGACTGGGGATGGAGCTCAGTGGTAGGGCTTGAGCTTAGCATTTGCAAGGCTCCCAAGTCTCTACTTGTGTTACAGTCCTTCCCTTTGTGTTCTGGATCTCATTTCCTAAACCCCTGCTGTCTTCAGATCAAAAACTACACTTTTCAAGGTTAAGTTCTCATTCTAGCCCAGGTTGACCTGGCACTCACTCACTCTGTAGTCTTAGACTGGCCCCGAACCCACAGCAATCCTCCCACCTCTGCCTCTTTAAGTACTGGGATTACAGCAAATTCATGTTTCTTGATCCATAGTGATGTCTCCTTGAGCTATTATTAACCTTTCCTTAAGAATGACGCTGCTGGGGATTAAACCCCAAGAAAGCCTTATTAATGCTAGGAAGGAGAACTCTAGAACTATATCCCACATCTGCCTGGCTCTTAATTCCATCTTTGTATCCTCCTTTCTATTTATGAAGCATATCATTACAGCATTAAATACTTTCTGTAGGTCAGTAGCTCTTAGGAACTAACTCTCCGGATTTCAGCTGCTTCTGCTGTCTCCCCAGATGGGTGAATAATGGCTCAAACTTCAAAAATGCCAAAATACTACTGTAATTCCCCTACCCAGTCCTTTAGTTTTTCCAATCTTATAATCAATCTAGTTAGGGGGTTAGGGAGTGTTGGGAGGGGGACAAAAAAAAAAAACTGGCATGGTAGATCACACCTATAATCCAGTAGGGCTGAAATAGGAGGATACCAAGTTTGAGAACAGCTTAGAAAAAGGCCAATCCACGTGTAGTGGCACATTGGCACATGCCTATAATCAATCAAATCAATCAATCAGAGCACCTGGAAAGTGGGAGCAGGAGCACAAGGTCATTCCCAGGCTTCATGGCAGTTTTGAGATTAGCTGAGATACATGAAACCCTGTCTCAAAAAAAAATTGAGACTTCCAATGGGCCGAGGAGATAGCTCAGTGGGTAAAGTGCTTGCATGCAAGCATGAGGACCTGAGTTCAATCCCTGCACATGGATAGCACACACCTGTAATCCAAGGGTAGGTGGAGACAAGGTTATCCCTAAGTCTCCCTTGACTAGCTCCAAGCCAATGAGAGATCCTGTTGAAAAACAGACATTTGTCTTTGGCCTCTTCAAGGCACATACATGGTCATGTAGCCTCCCAGTGCCCCTCCCCCCTCTAAAAAAAGAAATCATCATAAAATCTCACTTTGTTCACAGGTACGTTCTGGTTCTGAGTTTCCCTTCCTCTAAGAATTTTAGAAATAAATCATTTCTATATTTATTGAGAAAAATAAAATTTAAGAAATTACACCAACTCCCATAATATGGCAAAAATATTTATTAAAAATTTTCTCCAAGTTTGAGCTTTACTGGAGGGAGTCCCTCTAATTCACTCTGCTCTTGATTGAGAAAAAAAGTAGTAAGAAAGACTGTAAAGTGGTGATGAGAAACACCCACATAGTAGCACAGTGAAAGAAATGGAATTCTCCAGGCCATAAGAGTATTTACAGTGGCACCTTAGGTGATCTAAAAAAGCAATTACACTTTTGTGGCTCTCCTTTTGGTCCCAGGTTACAAGAGTTTGGTTACTAAAACCTGTTTTAAGAGGTAGAACATATGCCTTCTACCAGTCCAGTTTCATGGCCAGCTGGCCTCAACAGAATCCACATCTCATCCCATCTGCCTTTTGATAATGGCCAGATCTCTATGGCACAGCTTCTTGCCAACACTACTTGAGATCCATAAACCGGATATCCATGATGAGAAGGTAATTCTTAGGCAGTGGGCGGGGGGCTGGAGACAGGACAGTAAACACCTGATGTTCCAGGTCCACACTGGTCACCACAATGAAGCCAGCCACACTGGTCTCAGAAAGGTTCTCCTCCGTACCCTCAGCAGTGCTAACACTCAGCAGATGATGCACCATGTCCCGGCCAGGGGTGACAGGAACTAACTTGAGTTGATTGTCCTCCTGAGACATGCCCAAAGGTAAGCAGGAGTCTGGGATGGTGGGCGCTCCAACTTTGTATATTTTCACATCTGAAAATTTGACATTGAAGGCATGGGGATAGAAACAGCCCCGGAATCCATAGAAATACTCACGGATCCTCTCATCCCTGCATTCCCGCCGGAAGTCCTTAGAACGTTCCACCACACCCCCTGATTTAGGGAGCAGCACAGTGCGTACAAAGTGAGGCAGGTCCCGTTTCAGCTCATTGTACAGTCGTTCTTGATCCAGAACCACAACCACGTCCACCTCAAAAGCTGAAGCTGCGTGTACCAGGGCTTGGTAACCAGAGCCCTTGACCCAGCCACAGGTGTTAATGACACAGCCACTCACAGATGCTCTTCGGTTCACTTCACACCTTTGGTTGAACACATCTGCTAACCGTGATGTAATCTGGAAAAGAATCAAGATGAGAATAACAGAAAAATCTATGATTTTTGGTTTTGTTTTTTTTTTTCGAGGTAGGGTCTCATTCTAGCCCAGGCTGACCTGGAATTCACTCTGTAGTCTCAGGGTGGCCTTGAACTCACAGTGATCCTCCTACCTCTGCCTCCCGAGTGCTGGGATTAAAGGTGTGCACCACCACGCCCGGCTTATGATTATTTTATCTTCTCTTAGATTAAGAGGTTAGGTATGAGAAAAATGACTTTGTGCAAGGCTGGGGATCCAATCCAGGGCTTTGGCACATGCTTGGCAAATGTTCTACCACTGAGCTACACGTCCAGCCCTACTGTAGTTACCTTAGCATTGCTGGGACAAAACCCAACCAAAAGCAGCTGATGGGAAGAAAGGGTTTATTTTGGCTTACAGTCTCTAGGGAAAGTGTTAAGGGAAGGCATGGCATGAGACAGGACATCACCTCTGCCTCAGCAGATGGAAAACAGCAGGAAGAGAGTGAACAAAGCTCTGGCAAGGGAGAGCTGGCTATAACACACCCAAACCCACCCTCAGTAACACACCTCCTCCAGCAAGGCCCCACCTCACACAGTCACCAGCTGAGAACCGAGCATTCAAAACGAGTTTATGATGGGAGGTGGGGAGACAGCTGATTCAAACCACAAACCCCAAGATGATTTCTGTTGTGAGATAGGATCTAGGCACATAACTCAGGCTGGTTTCAAACTCCTGGTCCTCCTACCTCAGCATTTCGAGTGCTGGAATTACAGGCATGAGCCACCATGCCAGCTCAAAAACTGACATTTTTAATGGCTGTGGTCTGACTGTAGAACACGGATATAATTTTGTTGTTTCTGCTTCCTTCCTAAGTAGAAATTTAAATTCCTAAAATAAGGTTCACAAAAAGGTTCAGCACGGGGAGGCTGGAGAAATGGCTCAGCAGTTAAGACACTTGCCTGCAAAGCCTAACAACACAGATTTGATTCCCCAGTACCCACATAATGCCAGATGCATCTGGAGATCATTTACAGCAGCATCAAGCCCTGGTGTGCCCATTCTGTTTCCCTCTTTCTCTCTGCTTACAAATAAAACAAAAACAAAAACAGAAAAAAAAGGTTCAGCATGGGCTGGAGAGATGGTTCATCAGCTAAAAGTCTTGCTTGCAAAGCCTGACAGCCTGGGCTTGATTACTCAGTACCTCTGTAAAGCCAAATACACAAAGTGGCACACGTGTCAGGAGTTTGTCTGCAGCAGCAGAAGACCCTAGAGTGCCCATACTCTCTCTCACACCCACAAATAAATGATTCTTAAAAATGTTTAGCAATCTGAAGCTGACTTATATTTGAAACTGCCTTTTAAAAAAATGTATTTTGTGCCTGTACATGCATGTGGAGGTCAGAAGACAATCTTGAGTGTCATTCCTTAGGTCCATTCAACTTGCTTGAGATAAGAGTCCCATGACTGACTTTTTGTCTTTTGCTTTCTGCAAGTGTGTGTGGGGGGAGGGGGAGAATGAGAATATGAATGAGGTAGGCAGATAGACACTATGGGCATACCAGGGCCTCTTGCCACTGCAAACAAACTCCAGACAGGTGCTACTCTGTGACACTGGCTTTACATAGGTTCTAGGGAACAGACCTGAGCCAGCAGGCTGCAAGTGCCTTTAACCACTGAGCCATGTCCCTAACCCTCACCTGGCATTTTTACATGGTTCTCGGCACTGAAATCTGGTCTTCACACTTTCAAGACAAGCACTTTAACGACTGAACTTTCTACCAAACTCTGAAAGTGCTTTTAATGTTTGTTTGTTTGTTTGTTTTTTTTTTTTGGGGGGGGGGTTGTTTTTCAAGGTACAGTTTCACTCTAGCCCAGGCTGACCTGGAATTCACTATGTAGTCTCAGGTTGGCTTCAAACTCACAGTGATCCTCCTGCCTCTGCCTCCTAAGTGCTGGAATTCAAGGTGTGCACCACAACACCCTGCTTTGAAACTGCCTTTTCTGAAATTATGTGACAGTAAAACCATACAAAGAGGGAGCCAAGAGTGCACTTTTAAGTGGTAACATCCCCCACAATTTCTTATCAAGATAATAGTAATCCTTCCCTCCAACCCATCTTAGCTCCAGCTCTAACCTTATTATAAAGCTTGATGTTGGTGCCAGGAGTGGTGGAGCCAAAATGATATACTAAAGGGGCCTGGATAGAGAAACCTTCTTCAACATCTGCCGGCCGCTCAATGTACAGGGCACCCATAGTACCAGGGATAGACACAGAGCCTTGGCCTACATCCAGTTCCACGTAAGTGGGACGGCGACCCAAGCGCACTCCATAGTTGAGTAGCAGGCGACACACTGTGGACTTGCCCACATCAGTGGGACCCACTACCATCACTCGGGGGCCTCGCTCTTCTTCCTTTTCCGCCTGCCTCCGCATCTGCTCCAAGGCTGTATGAGTGTTGAGGTAAAGCAACATAGGTGTGTCTTTGGAGACATAAGCCACCTCGGTCCGGCCACTCAACTGCAGAGAACAGCCGTGCCAAGTGAAAACAGCCACCTTGGCACCAGCATCAAAGGTGAATTTTTTGTTTCGGGTCAGCTCGGTGCCAAAGATCTCTGCCATGCCAGTCAACAACTCCAGCTGAACTGACTGGGATGCCTCCACCTCAAAGCGAAGTTCTGTCTCTCGTTCTAGCTCAAATTTAGTCGTTGGCTTCTTGTCATCGTTGGTTTCCTCTCCCATCTTTTCTGTACCTAGACCAAAATTAAAGATTAGATAAAAGCCATAAATCAGCCAGGCGTGATGGCACACACCTTTAATTCCAGTGCTACGGAGGAAGAGGTAGGAGAATCCCCGTGAGTATGAGGCCAGCCTGGGGCTATAGAGTGAGTTCCAGGTCAGCCTGGACTAGAGTGAGATCCTGCCTTGAAAAGAAATGAAAAAATAAAATCAATTAGGCACTGTTCAATGAATCCCTTATCTATCTATCTATCTATCTATCTATCTATATATATATACATACACACACGTATTTCGTATGTTATATTTGTGTAGACCTGCTTGTATATACAGGTGTGCATGTCTGGTTGCACATGTGTGAGGTGTCCCATACAGTGTACTTCTCTCCCCTCACCCCTACTACCCCTCCCCAGATAGGGTCTCACTCTAATTCCAGGCTGACCTGGAATTCACTACTAAGTCTCAGGGTGGCCTGGATGTCTTACCTTTGCCTGCAGAGGGCTGGGATTAAAGGCATGCACCAACACACCCTGCCTTCATGGTGTTCTCTATCACTCTCTACCTTAGCTTCAATTTTTTTTTTGGGGGGGTTCGAAATAGGGTCATTCTAACCCAGGATGACCTGGAATTCACTATGTAGTCTTCAGGGTGGTTTCAAACTCATGGCAATCCTCCTACTTCTGACTCCTGAGTGCTGAGATTAAAGGCGTGCACCACCACTTCCAGCCCTACCTTACCTTCTTGAAAAGGGGTCTGTCACTGAACTCAGAGCTCACCAATTTGGCTAGACAAGCCAGCAAACCCTCAGGATTCTCCTGTTTGACCTCCCAGTCCTGGAATTACAGGTGCCACCATGCCCAACTTTTACATGGGTGCTGGGGATCTGAAATCAAGTCCTTATACTTGCACAGCAAATTCTTTATCCACTACGCATATTTCCTATTACCATCTCTCTCACTATATATTTGTTTGCTGCTTGTCTCTTCCCAAATGTTTTAGTAAAGAACGTTTTTGTTTTCTGCTGTATCTCTAGTATCTAGAACCGTAGGCACTTCGATTTTAAAAAAAAAAGTGAATGAAAGAATCAGATACAATGGGAAACTCCCTACAGGTTGACAGTGAACTTGATCTTCACTCTCCATCATTCTACTGGTATATGCCAGACCCAGAGACAACAGACGCCCCCTCCCCAACTCTTAGTCAACAAAGGGGCCTTTTGCAATAGCATGTAAAGAGGAGAACACGGGGCTGGGGAGACGGCTCCACAGTTAGAGGCGCTTGCATTCAAAAGCCTGACTGCCTGGGTTGGCCTGGGCTCCATTCCCCAAGTACCCACGCCAAGCCAGAGGCCCTGGCGCGCCCAAACCCTCATTCTCCCTCTCGTTCCTGAAACAACAGGGATAAATAAGTAATACCCAGAGAGGACATCGGTGAAGCTCAGGAAGCTGTCTGTAGACCAGTCAACCCCTAGACCTTTCCCTACGCACTCCTCTCATCGCAACCGCGCTCCACACCCCATTTACCCCACCCCAAGAAGGCGACATTTGCACCCCCGAGTTTCTTATCTCACCTGCACAGCCACAAGTCCGGGAAGCCCAGAAGCGTGGGAACAGGACCTCAGCCGACCCACACGCGCTCTCGCACGGAGAGGGGCTGGAAGCTAACGCGGCTCGACGCTTGAACGCTGGGCGGAAGCTTGGGATGTGAAGTTGCGCCGGAACTGCCGCGATGAGCGCGCGCCACCGCTCAGCCTTCTGGGAGTTGTAGTTCCAGGCGTGTGCTCGTGACGTAGGAGGTGGGCGTGGCCTGTCGCCATTGTGCGCGAGCCTGCGGGCGGGGGCGGGGCCGTGACGGCAGCGGGGAGGGGCGGGGGCGGGGACGGGGACACAGCCGGGGGCGGAGTCTCGCCGCACCTGTGGTTCGGAAGAGCAAAGGGCTCGCACTGCGTCGTCTGCATCTCCTAGACCACAAGCAAAACCCAGGTTGGGAAGGAGGAAATCTAGGAAAGTGGAGGAAAACGCAGAGCCGACATCCTCTCCCTACAGCACTCAGAATTATTCTGTTTTACTTTGGTCTCACGGTGTAGCCCAGGCTAACCTTGCCTCAGACTCTCGGAGTCTGCCTCAACCTCCTGAGTGCTGAGATTGCAGACTTGACCCACCAAACCCTGCTGAAATTGATTCCTTTCGTAAAGAATAAAATCCACTGATTTCCTCCAGTTACCATGTAAGTCATTCATTACTCAACAACCACCTCTCTCTCCCACTGAGTCGAAATTGTTTTCCTAGGGAAATCTCTTAACAGTTATACAAGGTCAGTCATTTGCCCTACTACCAACAAACGGGTCCAGCCACGACTATAGCCCGCTTTTCATGAGCTTGGTATTTGGAATCTTGAATTGTTTGCTCACTATGTGACTTTGGGCAAATCACAGGCTTCCTTTCCCCAAGACATTTCTTGACTGTAAAATGGGGATAATAACAGTACCCAACCTCTTAAAGTTGTTTTGAAGATTGGATGGAATGATACCAAGCACAATGTCTGTAATATAGAAAGTATCTGATGTTAGCTTTTAAGTTTTTATTATAGGCTGGGAAAGCTATAACAATATCATCTACTTATACAGTACTTTACATTTTTCTAAATCCATTCAGGTCTCTTGTTTCACAGGCACCCTGCAAAGTTAGCTAAATTATCTCTGACATCACTTGGGAAGGACATTAAGATGGACAAAGGTACTTGCCCAGTCATTCAGTTATTAGTAGAGGTATGACTCTGTGATGGCTGATTTTGATTGTCAGTTTGATCAGATTAATGAATACTGAGTGCATTAATGAAGTACATCTTTGGTTGTGTCTGAAAGTGTCTCCACCAGGTTTAACCCTGAATGTGGCCAACACCATTCTCATTGGCTGAATAAAAACAGAAAAAGAAAAAAAAAGCCAATGGAGTAGCAGTATTCTCCCCTGTCTGGGTTTCCTTCCTTCCTTCCTTCCTTCCTTCCTTCCTTCCTTCCTTCCTTCCTTCCTTCCTTCCTTCCTTTCTTTCTTTCTCTCTCTCTTTCTTTCTTTCTTTTTTGTTAGGATTTCATTCTAGCCCACACTGACCTGAAGTTCAATATGTAGTCTCAGGGTGGCCTTAATTCATGGCTATCCTCCTACCTCTGCCTCCTAAATGCTGGGATTAAAGATGTGCACCACAAAGCCAGCCCCCACCCCGGGCTGTCAGATATGAGCAAGACATATGATCTGTCCAGATATGAGCAAGACATATGATCTGTCCAGATATGAGCAAGTTCCCACCATCATAGTTGTAAGCCACTCCTTCTGCCATATCTTCCCAGCCATGATAGTCACTAGCCTCTGAACATAAGCCCAGGTAAACCAGTCCTGCTTAAGTTCCTTCATAGCAGGTGTTTGTCACAGGAAAGTAACTAATACAGAGTCAAACTAAGAATTTGGGAATCTGAATCCTGTTATAGTAGTGGCAAAGAGTTATATAGTGTTAGATGTCAGGTTCTGTTCCATGGACTCCACAGGCATAAAATCATTTAATCCCTGCAAGAGTTTTGTACAATATTTGCTACAAATGTCACCCCCACTTTGAAAAAAATGGTGAGGAGCTAGGGAAATGGATCAGTGGTTAAAGGTACTTTTTCTTTTTTTCTTTCTTTCTTTCTTTTTTTTTTTTTTTTTGAGGTAGTGTCTTGCTCTAGCCCAGGCTGACCTGGAATTCACTTTGTAATCTCAGGCTGGCCTTGAACTCACAGTGATCCTCCTACCTCCATCTCCCTGAGTGCTGGGATCAAAGGTGTGTGCTATCACGCCTGGTGAAGGCACTTTCTTGCAGGCTTGCCCATGTTTGATTCCCCAGTACACACCTAAAGTCAAATGCACAAAGTGGCACATGTGTCTGGAGTTCATTTGCAGCAGTAAAAGACCCTGTCATGACAATCTCATTCATTCATATTCTCTCTCTTCTCTCCTCTTTCTTTCTCTCAAATCAATAAATTAAAAAAAAAACACACAGTGAGTACTTTTTTCATCCCGGCCTCCTGATGAATATAGACAGAAGATCCTGGGATAATTTGCTGGTCTGCCTTTCTACTGCTGTCCCTACTTAGCATTGAAGCATGTCAGTCCTCACCTCTCATACCTTTTGAGGGACTCGCTTTAACTTTATTCACCATTGCAAGCATTAGTTCCTCAGTTAACTGTTATATACGAGCTGAATTTTACCTTGAAAATTTCAGTTCTGAGCTCTTCCAATTCCAGACTCCCTGACGGAGCTCTATCTCTCCCTTTTCCACATAACCTGTCTCCTAGGTCTGTTTTTTTTTCTTTCACTTCCACACACTTGCTTAAGCCAATGTCTCCCACATACCTGCAGGTCATCTTTATGTGGATATTGTATAACCATCTCCAGCTGAACTTGGGAACCCTCCCCCGCTTTAGAGTGCTCTCCACTTTGCTTCTCAGACACAGAAAAAGGACACAACATTTAAAGCATCTGGGCTTGCCCACACTCTCTTCTCACTTCAATTCTTTACCAAGCAGTCCTGCCATTTCCACCCTGTCACCAGAGGGTTCTGTCCTCATGTGTCCTCCTCCTCTCCAGCTTTATCCTTGATCGTTTGGCTGCTTCGTTGATCTAAATTCATGGCTATCTTTTTTGTTCCTAAACTTTAAATCCATGCTTTCAAAATTAGCTATCACCATTTTTTTTTTCTCCTCAAGACTGGCTTCTCAAATTCATCCATTTTCTTTCTTTTGTATCAGATGCCTAGGCATTCATGTTCATTCTCTCCCTTGCTCTCTTGATAGTTTGTTTTTGAGAGAGTCTCAGGTCAGGTTGGCCTCAAACTAATGACAACCCTCCTGCCTCACTTCTTTCTTTACCCCACTCTTCTCATATCCAAACGTCAAACAACAAAGATACACACATTGTGTTTTCAGACTTTACCATAACCCCCAGAATCATTCCTAATTCCTTATTCAGAATTCCTTTTTCTTTTTATGATCTAGCAATTCCTATTACCTATTTTCCCTGTCTTAACCCCTCCTTACAAGTGAGAAGAAAAATAAACACTGTTTTCTAGAAGTTCTTGTCCTTCGAATTTTTCATTTTCCGAATGCTAGCTAGCCTCTGTTAAAAACTGAAGTTTTAGCCTAGCATAGTAATGCACGCCTTTAATCCCAAGCTGAGGTAGAAGGATCTCTGTGAGTTCAAGGCCAGCCTGAGGCTACAGAGTGAGTTCCAGGTCAGCATGGGTTAGAGTGAGACTGGGCCTCAAAAAACAAAAAGAATGGGAGCTTTATCTTAGGAGACATACTCTGGGTCCGAATATTTTAGTGACATACACAGTAGAGCACTCTATGAGAAGTTTCTGAGCCAGATGAATTTTGACTGGAAGCTGATAAAGGAAAACAAGGTAATACATAATTTCTCCACAAGACATAAATTTCTCCATAAGACAAGTTTGGCATCATGTCCTTTTTTAAAATTATTTTTTTATTTTTGATTTTTTTTTAGTGTTTTGAGGTAGGTTCTTGCTCTAGCCCAGGCTGACCTGGAATCCACTATGTAGTCTCAGGGTGGTCTCAAACTCCTCCTACCTCTGCCTCCCGAGTGCTTGGATTAAAGGCATGCACCACCACACTTGGCTGGCATCATGTCTTTTGAAATATCAGAATTGAATAGTAGATCCTCTCTGAGCTTAAGTTGAGAATGGTATTTCTGTTTGTTTTGGTTTTATTTATTTACTTAGTCAGGGTCTCACCATGCCTAGCTTCAAATTCGCAGTCTTCTTGCCCCAGTGTTGAAAGTGAATGCTAACTCAAAAAAGAAAGAAAGCCTGACATGATGGCACATACCTTTAATCCCAGCATTCAGGAGGCAGAGGTAGGAGAATCGCCTAGAATTCACTGTCACCATGAAATTACATAGTGAATTCCAGGTGAGCCTGGACTAGAGTGAAACCATACCTCGAAAAACAAAAAACAAAAAAAAAAAAGCAAGAATACTAATTTATAATGAACCCCTGTGTTCTGTTGTATACTAACTTAAAAATTACATTTAAACAAAAAAGGAAAAAGGACATAGCATTGTTTATTTGTACCTGTCATGGACCAGACACTTGTATCAGGTATTCACATGTTAGCGCACTTCACTCCCTCACCATCAGCTTCTCTTGGCAGAAGAGAAAAGCTAAGGTGCAAAGAGTCACTTGCCTAGTGGTCCCTGATGAGTATTTGGTAGAGCGAAGATTTCAACTCAGGTGTTTTGGGGACTAAAGTCAGACACTTGGTCCTCATCTGAAGATGCAACTTGACTGGTTTTGTAAGCCTCTCTCTCCTGCCAGCATCTGCTCAAGGCACTGCAATCCTGGGATGCAGAGAGAAGTATCTAATGACTTGCCTCAGAAAGTTTATGGCCCATTAGAAAACATTATGTAATATGTGTGTGTCCCCATTCGTGAAACACAAGTTTGGAGGTGGTTGATAAGATGTTTCTACATGCAAAATGTCATATCTGATCTATGACTTCTTCAAAGAGGGTATTAAACTCAGACGTTGGAGGGAGGAATTACTCAGTAGTGTACAAATTTGGGGGCCCAGTTTCCTGTTCATTACTGTAAGTACATCCTACCTGCATCAGGACTGGTGCCTGAGGAAATGTAACATGTTGAATGCATGTGTGTGTGCGTGTGTGTGTGTGTGCGTGCGTGTACATTTCCTGGCTCTCTGCTCTCTACAGCCATCTCACACTTCACTAGCCTTGCTACCTCCTTTCTCCGGCCCTGTCATTCTACCTCCATCCTTGCTCAGCCCTGCCCTTCTCCCAGGCTCTAGCTCCTTGGCCACACAGCTTTGCTCCTTAAAAACTTACCTCTCTTGCTTTTGCCCATCCCTCAGTCCTCACTCCCTTGCATCACTCCCCAAGCCTTGGTCCCTTGCTGCCTGCCCCCTCCTTCCCTCCCAGCCCGCCTCCTGTGTCTCCCAGCCCTGCTCTGACGTGGGAGGTGAGGGGGTGGGGGATGGATGACTCACAGTGTTATGATGCAGCCTCACAACACACAGCCACATTCACCCACAGACGGAGGTACAGAACCAGAGGCAACCTCTGCCCCCCCAGCAGCTGTCCAGCTTTGCAGTCCCAGTCCTCAGCCCCCAACTACCCTCCCCCAATCCCATCCCCTTCCCCATTGAAGGAGCCGAAAGAGAAGAGAGAAGAGTGAGCAGAGAGATTGAGAGATAGAGAGATAGACGGAGATCTCTGGAGCAGACCTCAAGGTGAGGGGGCAGCCCTTCTCCAAATGAATTTTACCCTCTTTGCAAATTTCCTCTTCCTGCTGCGTGTTGCTTTCCCCCCCTTGGCAAAAGCATTATTCATCCACCCTTTGTCCTCCCTTCCCCCTCCCCGCTGCCTCTGCTCCTCTCTCGGCTTCTCCATCGCTCGCCCAAGCGCTGACGATTCTCGCACTGATTTCCCGGCAACTTTGGCTGCAGCATCAGACATCACTGTTTATTTATTTATTTATTTACTTTTGCTGCTGGTGCAGACCCCCAGAGCCCGCCCAGGCTGGCTGGCTGCGCTGCTAATTACTTGGACCATACCATACTGAAAATGCCAGCCCAGGGGGAGGCAAAACCTCAAAGCAGATGAGAACATCCATTGTGAGCAAGCGTCCCCTCCTCCGCTTTATTTTTCCTGAGTGGCACGGGATTTGCACCTGGTTCCTCGAGCCTCCACCTCACCGCCTCTGCTGTCAGCTGCCAGTCCTCCTCCCCCCTAACCCCCCCCAATCCAGTCCCATCTCACATCAGGGAAGTGGAGAGTAGGCTTACCTTTGGGGTGCTTTTAACCTCCAGTCATTTGCTTCTCCTCTTGATCAGAGATGGGAGAGGAAATGACCCCAACTCTCCCTTTTGTGATTTTTCTGGTCTTTTCAGCTTCCCTTGGGCTGGACAGGGAAGCTGGGGAGAGGGAGGGAGGTGTGACAGTCACACCAAGGCTCAGCAAGCTCTAGAAAGCTGGGCCAGCGCTTGCTTCCTCTCTTGGACCCTTGAAAGTAGGTGTTTTGAGGTGGTGTGTATTGGAGGGGAACTCACAAGCAAAGTTGAAGGCAGCAGAGTGGATGCTGAACTGTAGTCTCCTAACAAGGAGGGCCCAATGTCACCCTGAATTCAGCCCAAGGTGTCTCTCTGGGACTCAGCCAGGGGGAGAGGAACTGAAATTGAAGATGGTCTCACTCAGGGGTTGTGTGGAGAGAGATAACCTGGCAACCCTCGGAGAGGATGGAAGAGTAGGGATGTTTGTGGCTACCACAGAGGACAGGATGGGCACAGCCTTTTTGCCCCAGTGGAGCCTCGTCGCCTGCTCCGCTCAGTGGTCTAGCACCTCCGGAGCACTCCGTGGGCATCTCTGGAAGCCACCCAGCATGGCAAGAGATCCCCAGGACTGAGAAGGCAGCCCCCCGCCCGCTTATCACAGCCAACAGAGGACACCTCCCTCCGTATCCTTTGCCTGCAGCTCCCGCGGCCAGGCGAGCAGATACCAGCACCTGGAGATTCCTAATCAGAACCCAGCACTATTTCATCTTCATTCATGCAGACTCACTGGTGTTTGTCCCAGCTCTCAGGAGAAGGGAGAAACACGTTCTGCCTTGTGTAAGCAAGCCCAGCTTTGAAAAACAAGGAGTCCCCTCACTCCTTGTGTATGGTGTTCTCACACTGTATCACACAGCCAGGAGTCTAACTTCTGGTCCAGTAGTCAGACTTGCAGCAGGAGAAAATTATTACTTTCTCTCCTAGGGCTATATGCCTACACCTTTAACTCAGGGCTAAGGCAACAGTAAGTAAATACCGATGAGAGACCAAGGTGCCCAGAGGCTGGAAAGACCACAGGGCTCCCTCTGGGCCAGGATGAGTAGCCCAGAATGGAAGATGGGCCAACAGCCCCTGATGAAGGAGACATGGATAAAAAATGCTTGAGTCCCAGAATGTAGGACCCAGCTCCAGGAGAGGGCTGAAGCCAGGGGTGTGTGTGTGTGTACCTGTCTGCTGGTTTCTACTTAACAAAATATGTACAGATTGCATTGCAAATGGCAGACATAAAAAAGAAAAAAAAAAAGCCAACTTTTCAAAGGCCCAGAGCCTACAGATGTGTGAGGCTGCAGATCCTCACAGATGATCCAAATACAAGGTGCTCCCAGGGCAGCATCTGTGACAGCAGGCAGCTCTCAATGGAAATGGTGGAGGCTGGTACTGCCCCAGGAGAGATATTGAGTCCCTGGCCATGGCATAAGAAGCCTGGAACCGCTGCCAGAGCAGAATAGGACTCCAGAGAACAGGCAGACAGTACAAGTAGAGGCTGAGCAGGGTTGGTAGAGATGGGGAAGGCAGGAGTACAGGTTAGCTGAACTTCATCTCCATCTACTCAGGAGTGGCTTCTCATGAGGTCACAACTCCCTTGATGCAGTCTCCCCTCTTGTCAGGTGACTTCCATTTCTACCTGGTTCTCGTCTGGGGGGGCCCTGGCCGGGCAGCCCCCCCACACTTCTCCTGCCCTGAAACACGGCTCTAGCCAACCTGCTCCGCTGCTTCACCTGCGACCGTCTCTGTGGGGGCTGTACAGCGCCAGCCCCTCCAGCCCGCCAGGGCATCGCCCTCCAGCCCGTCATGCCCAGCTGTGACCCCGGCCCGGCCCCCGCCTGTCTACCCACCAAGACTTTCCGCAGCTACTTGCCCCGGTGCCATCGCACGTATAGCTGCGTCCACTGTCGTGCACACTTGGCCAAACACGATGAGCTTATTTCCAAGGTAAACACTGAAGTAGGGGCCTGCAACCCCAGCTTAGGGCAAGGCAACAGAGTCCCTGTTCTTCTCCCACCTCACCTCCCCCATCCTGGAGGGGCTGAGGGATTCCTAGTGGTCACTATCTGTCCTGTCTCCACAGTCCTTCCAAGGGAGCCATGGCCGAGCCTACCTGTTTAACTCAGTGTGAGTCTACCTCTTTCTTTGTGGGTGTGTGCGTATGTGTGCAAACAACTTTCCTGTGTGTGTGTGGGGGGGGGGAAGTCTGAGCCATCAGAAGGAGCTGGTACTTTGGCTCTACCTCCCCTTTTGCAAAGGAGACCAGAAAGTGAGGTCTGCAGTTTTATGAGAAGGCACAAGCATTAATCGTGATTGGGTGGGCTGCTAAACGCAGGGGCTTCTAGTTCTTTCCAGGTGGAAGTCCTTTTAAGACTGGTTGGGGGCTGGACTGACGGAGCAACCCTACTGGGTGCTGGGTCCTTCCTGTTTCCTGAGACAGGGTCAACGTGGGTTGTGGGCCAGCTGAACAACGTCTCCTGCTCACGGGTCTCCACTCGGTAGCTGACATTTTCTGCGAAAGCTGCAAAACCACACTAGGCTGGAAATATGTAAGTACTTGGAGACCTTCTATACAGTGCTCATAGGTCCCCCAATACATAGCCACATTGTCTTTGCATGATCAAAATTGGGAGGCTGGCCTAGGTGGGGGCAGTGGGGCCTGGAGGGAAACTTTTTCCCAATGTCCACTGCTTTCCTTTCCACTAGGAACAAGCTTTTGAGACAAGCCAGAAGTACAAAGAAGGGAAGTACATCATTGAAATGTCACACATGGTGAAGGACAACGGCTGGGACTGAAGGGCCCAGGCAGGCTGTGCCCTTCCTCCGCATGCCCAACCCTCCTCACACCTGCCCCCTGGTCCTGCCACGCAGTCCACACCAGCATGAGTACCACCCACCCCTGGGGAAACCTGGCTCCAACCAATGCCTCCCTCTACTCCAGCAGCACTGGGCCCTTTGGAACAGGGGCCTGGGGGTATCCCAGGGGTGGCCAAGGCTCAAGAGTGGGTAGCAGTCAGGGAAATACACTAGGGGAAGGGGATGTTTGTGGCAGAGACCTGAAGTTTGATGGTAGTGTGCACGCAGGCAGGTAAGACCATAGGAGTTATCTGACTCACCTTTTTTGGGGGGAGGGGGAGTCAACAGGAAAAAAACCTTGTGTGGTGAGGCTTGTAGATCCTAAGCCACAGAACAGCAAAGGCTTGGGCTGGAGTGAAATTTTGGCCTCACACACCAGGGGCCCAGAGTCTGACAGTGAAGTTTCCCACCACCATTCATGGAAACTGGACTTGGGGGCAAGAGGATGCTTAGAAGTCAGTAACAGGGGCTTTCATTTCACTCCACCTGTTTACTTTGGCACTAAAGAGGCACTTTTGAGTATATAACCTTTGCCATTTGGTAGGGTGGGTAAAGCTACCCCGGGAACAGCCCACACCCCCAGCTGGCTGTTGCCAGATGGAGCAGTCTTTATGGGCATTCTCTAAGGCTCAGCCACTGCTCCCTGGGACCCAGTCCCCTGGAGGGGAGGTGGATCAGCAATGCTACGGGACCAGTCTTTCCCGTGGCTGCCACCAGCGAAAGAAACTTTTGTATGATAAAGTGTTTGGGTCTATTTTTAATAAAAGGGGGAAAAGCGATGGTGAGGTTCTGTCCTAGCTTTTCTTCGTGTCCTTACGTATACCAAGTACTGTGCCCAGCAGAGAAATCAGGATGGGGCACTGTTTAGACCGCCAGGGGGCAGCAGGAGTTTTGTCTGTGGGAAGCCCCTCCTCTTGAATTTTCACCAGGGTTGAGTATCAAGGTGTAGATTGGCTTAGGAAAAGGCATGGACTGTGGGGGAAGCTGTATTCCAGTGGATACACCCTACACGCTTCAAGTCTTCCCGAACTATCTATCACCAATGGGTTCACCTTTGCCTGGATGAAGAATGGGCAACTGGAGGAAGCTTATCCCAGAATGTTTTCTGGTGTCTTCTTGGCTTTTTAGCCTGGCTCTGGAATGTTTTAGTCAGCTCCAGGACACATTTAAGGCTAAAACACAAATTATCTGAGATGCTGTTCTGGCAGTTGCTCTATTGTTGAAAACAGCTCAGAATTGTAGAACCGCTTCTGTAGACAGAGGCAACACAAGGGCAGGGGTAGTGATGTGAAATCCTAGTATTTTGAGATGATGCCTAACGCCCGGACAAATTGCACAGATTGTAAAAATCACCTCTTGTAAGCTACTGTTTCTAGATCCATTCTCCATTCGTTGATTCTGCAAATATTTATACAGCCCTAGTATTTGTCAGACACTGTATGAAATTCCAGAGATGCACGGCAAGCCAGGCAGCCATGGGCTGACTCGGAGTTCTCAGGCTGAGGGAAGGAAATGATCACCAGGTAAACGCCCTAGTGCAGGTGAGAGATCTAGGCAGGAAAGTCAGGGAGAAAGCCTAGATCCGATAGTCAAGGAAGGCTTCACAGAAGACTGGGATGACTGAGAGTACTTCAGACAGAACTGTGTTGAGTAGCTCAGCATGACTAATTTGAGGAAATCAATTTCCTGTAGCTGGACTAGAGGTACAGGTGGATGAAGCATTAAGAGACCAAACAAAACTCAAGACTATAACCCATAGAGAATCTGGATTTCATCTCAACAGCCCTAGAGAAGCATGGGGAAACTTGAACCTTTTTAAACCCTCAGCTTCTGTGTTTTTGAGAGAGAGAGAGAGAGAGAGAGAGAGAGAGAGAGAGAGAGAGAGAGAGAGAAATGAATGAATATGGATGTGCCAGGGTCTCTTGTTGCTGCAAGCAAACCAACTCTAGACTCAGGTACCACTTGATTCTCCTGGTTTTATGTGACTCCTGTGGAACTGAACCTGGGAGAGAAGACTTTACAAGTAAGTACCTTTAATCACACAGCCATCTCTCCAGTCCCAAACTTACAAGAGTGACTGTTTGGTGCCCAGACAGGAGGTTCAAATAGTTTTAAAATACTAAGAAAATGTAAGGCTAACCATACCATCTCCAACGCTGTTAATACCAGAATGGAGGAAACTGTGTGGGCAGAGTAAAAAGAACTGGAAGACAGGTGAGAAAAGGGCAAATGTAAGCCAGAAACATCTAAGGCCTGGGAGGAGGGTGGGGTGTCTGATCCATCCTTCAGTTGCTACGTGCCTAGTGATCAATGTCCACAATCTTCTCAAACTCTAGCAAGACCCTCACCCCATCTTCCAGGTTCACCTCTTACACCAAGGGCAACTCCAAACTCTGCCCTGACACAATTAGCTGTCTCCTTAAAGAAATTTCCCCCAAAATACCACTCCATTTACTGTAACAAGTTCTAAGGAAACCCCCCTAGGCCCCATGGGAGGCAAGAGAAATGCAAGTTGTTATTTTCAAATTCCTTGTAATCTCTACTGGAAAACTCATCTTGTGGGCTGGCTCAAAGGATCCTATGTAATCTCTAAGCTCAGGTCTCTTGGGTGCCAGGCAGGTCTCTCAAGAAGCACCATGTGATGGAGAAGTCATGCTGAGAACTGTAAGTAAAGGCAGAAGGAGAGGAATAAGATCTTCCCAGGTCCCTCGAGGCAGGAAGGAGAGATAGGTATAGGAAAGAGGGGCCATTCGGGCCTTTTTGCCCAGGGATCTACCCTTATGTGTTAGCCCTTTTCCTTTACAGGGTACTTCCTTTTCAGAGACCTTCTCTGGGCCTTACAATGGATGCTCCACATTTCACCCATTCTGCATCCCAAACTGCATCTTGGAACCCAACCCATCTTCAGTGTATTTATCCTGAGACACCACACCAGAAGATATCTTCATATAACCAGCAGGTGGCACCCAAATCTTCCACCCCTGGATTCAGGTCAGATCATTAAAAAGATAAGATTCCCTGTCCAGCTCAGGACAGCATTGTAGCTAACTTAAGAGCTCTATAACCTTGGCCAAATGGCCCCAACTTTCCTGGCTCTTGGTGTTTTATTTTATTTTTTTAATCTAACAAATGGATATGCTGCCCACCAAGAGGTTACCAGGATTCCCGATGCAGCATGCAATGTCTAGCCCATATCTTGCACACAAGTGGCTCTATAAATGTGAGTTATTAGGATGACTACTAGGCTTTCCAATTTCCACCAGGATAGCTGACTGGTGCCCAGATAGGAGAAGAAATAGCGCTGAGGAGGCAGCTGGCGCTGGGTAGCACTACAAGGCCGATGCCCTTTTAACATTGCACTGCTCGTGATAGGTGCAGACAGTAGCACAATGTGAAAAGAGCTCCGGCCAGCAGCAGAGGCACGCCAGCCCTGCCTCATCACCCTTCTCCCAGGCCCCGGCCCATTCAGCTGGCAGCCTTTCCTTGCCCCTACCTCCATTACAGCCTTCCACACGGTATTATTCCTCCATTTCCCCCCACTTCTTTTTGGTCTTCTTTCCCACCTCCTTTCCAGTAGATTCTTGCTTTTGTGAGTGGTAAAGTCCAATGAAGCAGCTGAAAGAATTCCTAGCCTGGCACATATTCCAGAGAGGAAATAATAGGGTAAAAAAAGAATCTCTTAAGTCTGGGGCACTGGCATGAGGTGGGTTTTCTGTATGTCTATCAGCAATCCTTGCAGTGTCATTTGTCACACAGCCCTCTACTCTTTCCCACTCTAATTTTCCATAAAGGAGCCTGATGATAGATCTCTAGAAAATGGAGTTACAGGTCACCACACAGAAGAAACTTCTAGACCTGGAGGTGCAAGCAGCTTAAATCTCACCCTACATCTCCTTTCTAAGGCTTCAAAGCAAAGTACAAATTTAGCACTGAGCAAATTGGACAGTGATTCCCTCTCTCCACTGAATTAGGGATGAAGTTGTGGGGTTGGATGCTGATCTTCTGCTGAAGTCCTGACTGGCTATGGAGTCTGCCTACTCATCAAGTCCTTCCTTTCCCATCCTAGGGAGTAATCCCAGAGCAATGCCAGGTGATCCTGATAGGACACTTGGATATTCAAAGGCCCAGAGCTATACAGAGCTCTAGAGTCAGATCAGCTAGAGCCATCACCCCGGAAGCCAGCTACAGCTATGACCTGGTGAACTGTATGCATCCCAAAGGGGCATAGGTTGAAGGACACTGGATCTGGCTCTGGGAGACCACCCCCTCCCCATTCCACAGCCAGCAGGAAAAATGGACGACCGAATTCCAGTTGGGAACTCTTCCTCTGGGCTTTCCCTCCAGCCTCCTCCCACCCTCTCAGGAAGCAGGAGAGGTTCTCTCCCGCCTTCCCAGGCTGAGTTTGTTCCTGTCATCTGCAAACATGGGGCCCTGCCTCACAGTTTGCACAGTTCTCATGGACGGAAACCAAGGCCCAGCTAGGGTCAGTCACCAGGCCTCTCCGCTCCTGGGGTTGGGCAAGCCAACTTAGACCAGACCAACAGAGGGCAGAGGGGCAAAGACGAGATTACCCAGTTAGCCTCACGAAGGCCAAAGGAAGATTCTTTCCCAAGGAGTTCCCAAATCGATGTGCTCCTTAGAGTGAAGAGGGAGGAGGGCTGAGACTCAGCTCACACCCAACTCATTCCTAAGAAGGGGGCCCAGCAATTCACCAGCCAGCAAGACCCCCTCCCCCACCTTGGGCCCAGGAGCCATCCCTCAGCTCCTTCCAGAAGCTGGTGGAGAGACAGAGGAGGAAATGGGGGAGGGGAGGCCCTGGCTCAAGTTCTCTCGGCTCCCCCTCCCCATTGGCCACCATCTTCCGGCCCCTACTCCGCAGAGCAGCAGGGGATGGGGCCCAGCCTGTGGAAAGGAGAGAAAGGGCAGGTGGGGGTAAGCCGGAGCAGCAGGGGAGGGGGCTGGCTCCAACTGTCTCCTCCCGCCCCCCACCCCCTTACCCGCAGCCATGGCGACAGGAGGAGGAGACCAGGAGGGTCCTGAAAAAGCCCAGTTCTGTGAATGGGATGAGAAGAGCAGCTGGGAAGTGTGGGGTGAGGGGCACTCTCTTGACACCCAACTGTGCCCCCACCTCGATGTTGGACCACACACACACACACACACACACACACACACACACACACACACACACACACAAACTCTCAGCCATACTTGCTGCACCACGCACCCCTCACTACACACCCCCCACCCATCTGAGGGGGGCAGGAGCCCGGCTCCCGCGTCCTCGCACCCCACAGCTAGTAACTAAAGAGCCAGCTTCACACCCAAACAGCCCGTGGATTCACCCTACACCCCACAAGTTCTGGAGGTGCACACCACCACCCCTCCCCTGCCCTGTGCTCCAACCCCTCCTCGGAACACACCCTCCAAGTCCTCGACGACCCCCCACCCTCCCCACGCCCTGATCACCAGCCCAGGCACCTCCGAATAGCCAAACCTCCCCACACAGCCCCCCACCCCACCCCACCACGCCCCCCACTGGAAAATGACAGTGAAGTCACCTCGGAGAGACACGCCTGGTGCTCTCCAGGTACAGTGTGTTGGGGAAGGAAAAAGAGAGAGGGAGGGAGGATGCCCACGAGTGAAGAACGAGGGAGGGATGGAGGGAGGGAGAGCAGAGGAGAGAAAGCGCCCAGAGCACCCCTCCCCAGCCACCCCGAGAGAAGAAAAGCGGCCTTTACCCTTCGGGGAGCTGTCCGCTCTTCTCACGGTCCTCTGCCTGACACCTCTCGTTCCCGGGCTCTTTCTCTCCTCTCCCTCCCCGGCCTCGCTCCCCTTCTCACGCCCTCTCGCGCCCCTGTCCCCGGCCGGGCTCGGTGGCCCCCACACCCCGCCGACACCCTCCCACCCGCAGGCCCGGCCGGGGACCCCGACTCCCGGGGGGCGGGCTGGCCGCGGTAGCCCTGGTCCTCTGCGGATCTGCTCTTCCCCCCTCGCCCCCTTTTCTCCTTCCACACTCCCTGCCGTCCATCTTGAATACTTGGGATTCTTGAATGGAGTGAGCAGGATCCGCTCCCCCAGGCTCCCATTGGCTGTGGGTTAACCCTTTTGAAACGAGATCCTCCCTCTCATTGGCTGCCGGGCTCCCCTCTTCTCCCCCCACCCCCATCCTCTCCACCTCCCTGCAGCCTGCGAGGTCAGGGCGCTCCCGGGCGCCCCCTCCCCTGGCCTCTACGCCTCCGACCCCCCAACTCCAGGATGCCTCTGTCCGCGCCCTTTTCCATCACACCCCCACCCACCCACTCACGAGGCTGTAGGTGAAGGCAGATCCAATTCCCGCCAAATATGGCCCCGGGGCTGGACTGGCCGCAACCCTGCTCTTAGATGCATGGCCCTCGCTTGTGCTGGTGGACTTGGAGACCTCGGAGGATGTCCCCCACTAGGGGCAATTTCCTGCGCATCCCCGACGGACTCCTCACTGGCCAGACGTACTTCGAGCATATTCACAGCCTTACCCCCGAGGCAATGCCAGAGCCTTCTGAACTTCAATTCGCGCCCCCTGAGCTGGGCAGGAAGTTGGCAAGTCCACAAAGCAGAGCTGGGTCTCTTCCGAGGAGCTGATTCCCCGAGTGCCGCAGGGCAAGGCTGACCCGACCAGGAATGCACAGCATCTGCAGCTCGCTTCACTCACAAACACCCCTCGGACCAGCCCTGCCCCGCCTGGGTGGACAGGCTTGCACCCCAGGGGCTCTGGGCCCCAGCAGCCCCCAGTCTCTCCTGAGAGGGGCTGGGTAGCTTGGTCATAGGCCCAGATTGCCCAGAACAAGCATGTCACCCTTCACATCCCTTCCTTCTCCCGGGCCCCAGTTTCCTCTTTCGCAGAGAGTGCTCCAGAAACAGTGCTGTCCTATGGAGATTGCTTTCTGCGTGGTCTGTTCGTCATCCACTAGACGCATGGGGCTAGAGTTACTGAGGAATTGGCTTTGATTTCGTTTGCTCTTCTTTATTGCGCGTGTGTGCGTGTCTGTGTGTGCGCGCGCACGTGTGCATGTCCATGTGTGTGCATGTGTGAGTGCATGTGTGCATGTGTGTGTGCGTGCGTGTGTGCGTGCGTGCGTGCGTGCGTGCGTGCGTGTGTGTGTGTGTGTGTGTGTGTGTGTGTGTGTGTGTTTGCCCTAGTGTGCATATGGCGGCCAGAGGACAACTTCTGGTGTCATCCTGAGGAACACAGTCCACTTCCTTTAAGACAGTCTCTTTGTCCTGGAACTCACTAATTAGGCTAGACTGGCCAGCTAGCCCCCTCCCCAGCTC
>PVHP010005796.1:0-52780 GCA_004024765.1 Zapus hudsonius
CTCGGTGTGCACAGGATCGAACGGGCCAGGATATTAGACTTTATGGGCCACACCATCTCTTGCAACAATTCCCTTCTGCTGTCTTAGCACAAATGCAACAGCCAGAGACCAGATACAAATGGGTGTGACTGGTTGCCAATAAAACTTTATTCATAAGAACAGACAGTGGGCCAGATCTGGCCCACAGGCTAGAATTTACCAAGTCTGGGTCTGCAAGACAACTGAATGTTTGTGGAGCCTCCCTGCCCAGTCCCTGCTGCATCCGGCCCCGCCCTCGTCCACATTCATTCACCTCTCAAGGAGAGAATTCCTAGAGAATTCCTGCACAGGGCACATGTACCAGTGGCTTCCCTGTCTGGGTTTAGGACCCTCTTCCTGGAATCTTCACGTGACTGGCTCTTGTCCTTATGGTAGTGTCAGCTCCAATGTCACTCCTTACAGGTGCATTCATGGCTCTGCACATCTGTGAGGTCCCACCCTTCTTGAATGTATCAGGATAAGTTAGTTCCCTCTTGATTTCTTAGGGGGTGTTTCCATGCCCCCCCCCACTGCAGGAGGCAAGCTTTAACATTATCTGATGGTGTCTGAGGTACCCTCAACCCATGTCACAGAGCCTGGTATGCAGTAGGTGCTAAATAAGCACTGGCTGTCTGGGTGGTTCCTTTGGGTGGGTGGGGGGGTCTCTCCATAAGGAGAACTTTTACTTCTGAAGAACACTATCATTCGGGACATCTTCATGACCATAAGGCACATCTTCAGCCCCTCCCCATCTTCCTCTTGCCTCCTTTCCCATCAATTATCGTGTTAAATGGAGCGTCTCCTTGGAGGCTTTGCCTGGGTCAACCCTCACTTTTCTTTCCTCAGTCCCAAGTCTGGGGTGGCAGCCCTCCATTCTCAGGGCTAGACACAGAGAGGAGAGCATTCTCTGAATACAGCACTGAGATTTCCCAGTTAATTAAGGGGGTGGGGGATTTAGGCGTTAGTTAACATCTGGTTGGCAGGTGTGTTCTCTGCTCAGCTTCAGAGGAAGCAGGAACTGCGACACACCAACTTTTATTCCATCTGAACCAGGCTGCATGTGGCTTCATCCTGCAGGAAGGCGAACCTCTTCTTTCCTGGCTCTTCCACAGCTGGTACTTTCAATGGCAAAACTGATGGCACCTGCACACCTCGTGACAGCTGTGCTCCTGGGGGTGCTGGCTACTCCTTTGATTGTAGCTACTTGGGGACAGTGGCTCCCTAAAAGCTAGAAGGCCAAAAGAGCCAGGAGAGATACTAGAGATCTAGCCAGCCTTAGATGGAGAAGGACCTTGTCCTGCCCTGGGGAGAGCAGTGGAGACAGACAAGGCAGGTGACACCCAGGGCCAGCTCAGAGGAGGAAGGCTGGTGACCTGGGGCCCAGGAAAGAGATGGTTCTGGGGCTTCAAGTAGGAGGTGAGGGGACCTGACCACATGGTGGCAGAAAGGACTTATGTTCTTCAGGGGTTCCTCACCGTCCAGGGCCATGGTCCCTGCCTCAGCTAAGACTATGATGAACCTGGATGGTATCTATCACAGATGGGGATGATATTGACAGTGCCCTCTCTGAGTCATTGCCAAGCCCTGGTCTCCAGACAGTTGAATGGTGATAAAGAGTTAAGGCCTTCATTGAACTTATTTGCAAGACATATTTTATGAGCCTATAACCACCAGCTGAATGGGTTCAGTTAAACAGAACCATTCAGTGTGTGAGTTTTCAGGGGACCTCTCCTCATGCTCATGTGACATTGAGACTTGTCACAGAGTGCCTTTTGGGGTGTCTCTGCCAGTAAAGGTGATAGTTACTATATGGCCAATAGTACAGTCTCCCCAGGAAATC
Source organism: Zapus hudsonius (assembly GCA_004024765.1). Lineage (NCBI taxonomy): Eukaryota > Metazoa > Chordata > Mammalia > Rodentia > Dipodidae > Zapus > Zapus hudsonius. The sequence goes on from PVHP010005796.1 coordinate 1,859, forward strand.
AAAAAACCTGTATGCCATTGGAAGTGAGAGTGGACGAATCAGGGTACAGAGGACGGGACTGTCACCAAAGACTCCCATGCCCCACAGCACCTGGTTAGGAAACCCCTTCCATCCCAGGCATTCCAGAGACCTCACAAGTAATTCCATGTTGTGTTCAGGTTCTCCTCCTTTATCCATGGCGGAGCTCAGGGTGCCCCTGGAGGGACGAGGACAGCTGCCCTGGTGAGGACACTCTCCTTTTTAGAAACTTACCACCTGCCTAGAAGTGAGCTGATGACAGCCAGTGGGTGAACTCTGCCAGTGAGTCATGAGGTGCTCTGCTGTGCTCCATTCCAGAGATGCTGAAACTGAGGGAGAGGAGAACCCAGGGGAGGGCTGTCAGGGACCGATGTCATCAAATGCACGTGGAGCTCCAAAGGCCTGCCTGCTCCCCTCCCCTCACACTGTGACCAGCAGCCAGACTTGTCCTGACCCAATGAGACTGGGAAATGCTATTACTTCCTTCACAGTCTGTCCAATCAACACAGACCTCAGTGCCAGGAGTCACTGGAGAAGAAGGACAAGTCATTGTCCATGGACAAAGCCATTGGACAAGATGGGGCAGGGTGAAAAGGATGTCCATTGTTCTTAATTTTTTTGGTTGTTGTTGTGTGTAGTATGTGAGTGTGTATGAATGTTCATATGTGTGTGAGTGCATGTGCAGGCGTGTGGAGGCCAGAGATGAACTTTGGAGTGTTTTTCTCAACCATTCAATCGCTCTGCTCCTTATTTTTTGAGACAAGTTCTCCCGATGAACCTAGAGCTCCCTAATTTGAATAGCCCAGCTAGCCAGGGACCCTCCTGTCTCCACCTCCCCAGTGCTGGGGTTACAGGTCCGCATTGCCATGCCATGGGTGCTGGGTATCCAAACTCAGGTCCTCATTACCCACTGAGCCATCTCTCCAGCCCTCCAGCCTTGGAGAGGTTTCAGGGAACACTAGCTGGCAGTTGACGTCATCACATATTTTTGCAAGAAATAGAAAAGCCCACAGAGATAATAACTTGGGCTCATTTTGCACAGAGATGAGAAGGTGACAGCGTCATCCCCAGGGTCCAGGACTCAGAATGTCACCAGCTTGCTCCCATGGAACCTTCGGGAACATCTGAGGGTCTGTTCTATGCCCCAGATGATTTCCCTCCATCCGAAGGCCTGCTGCCCAGCAGCAGTGACAAGGGAGGCAGGCCAGTGGGACAAGAAAAGGCTCTGGAGTCCAATGACCTGCTGCTGCTCTCTGGTTGTATGGCTTTGGATGAGGTTATTAAAATCCTCTGGGCCTCAGTTCCCTCATCTGTGAAATGGGGCTAAGAGCTGTACCTTCTTCATGGATGAGACGAAGTTTGTGCCTTTGTGTGTATGAGTGCTGGTTAGAATAGCGCATGTGCGGGGAAGTGTCTCATGGATGATTTTAAAGGGCCGAGACCATTTTCACTCTTTCTGCACTCTGGGATTTCCATGACTGTGTGAGCTGCTTTTACATCTCTGTAGCCAAATACTTGACAGAAGTAACTTAAAGGAGGAAGGATTGACCTGGGCTCGTGGTTTTGATCTATCCCACGAAGGCATGAGAGAGTTTGTGGCAGTGGGCATGTGTGCTGGGAGCTTCTCACATCTTGGAAGATCAGGCAGCACAGAGAGAAGCTGCAACCAGGTGATTGGGGTGTAACCTTCAAGGCCTCCCCATAGTGACCTAGTCCTCCAGCCAAGGCCTGAAGATTCCACAAGCTCCCAAAACATCACCACTAGCTGGGGACCAAGTGTTTAAACACAGGAGCCTCTGAGGGGCATTTCACATTCAGACTATAAGGATGGGCAGATGAACTCAAAGAGAGGGGAATAGCAAATGGGACTTGGAAACTAGAGGCTGTACTTTGCTTGGGAAGGTCTGAAGGCTTTTTTGAAGGTTGGGTGTGGTGGTATATGCCTGTAATCCTTACACTTAGGAGACTCAGGTAGGAAGATCCTTGAGTTTGACTGGGCTATATTGAGTTCAAGGTGAGCATGGGCTAGGTATTGAGACCTTTGATCAAAAAAGAAAGAAAGAAAAGAAAAGAAAAAAGAAAGAACACCTTTAATCCCAGCACTTGGGAGACAGAGGTAAGAAGATCGCTATGAGTTGGAGGCCACCCCGAGACTATACATAGTGAATTCCAGGTAGCCTGGACTAGAGGGAGACCCTACCTTGAAAAACAAACAAAAAAAGAAAGAAAGAAAACAAAAATCAAAACGCAACAACAACTAAAAAGGCAACTCTGGAGACATTTATGCACACTCTAAAGGCAATATAAGCAAGGGTCCTTCTTCCTTTTCCCACCTGTCATAGTCAGCCACACGCCACTGGGATGAATATTCAAACCAGGCACAATTTGGGGGAGGAAAGTATTTATTCAAGCTACAGATTGAGGGGAAGTTCCATAACAGCGAAAGAGGCTGGCCCCCTTTCACAGGCCGAGCAGAGAGAGAAACCCATCACCAACACCACACACACATAGAACAGGGAGGGCAAGGAAAGAATTTCTTCCCCTTTTATATAGCCTTAGGGTGGGGTCTTACAACCCTTCCCCAGACTTAATGGCTTCCTGAGTCTCTGGAATTTCCTTCCTGCACTGCCCACACAGAAAAGGATATTTAGTTCTAGCTTCTTTGAGCTTCTTTACATCCTGCCGCTTGCTGAAAGGCTGCCTTCCTGTGAACATCCTCAGAGACCCACCCAAGATAATTAAAAAGATCAAGTTGACAACAAAACCTAACCATCACACCTCCCCAGGGAGGATGCATTCCTACCAAAACCTAGAGGGCCATGTCAAGCTGTCTCTAGAGGGGACAAGGGGCAGAAATGCCACTCACACTGGTGGAGTCCTCTTCAGTACATCCATTGCTGTGCTCGAGACATCTGGGAACAGCCACCTGCAACGTTGGGATTGCAGAGGGACTCTGGAGGATGATGGCAGGTTCTCTGACCCAGAGACCTCCTGCTTCCATGGATACCAAGGCTTACATTCCTCTTCTCGCTCCTGGAGTGGGGAGATTGGGGTGAGGCTTGCCCCTTCCAGGCATCCACTCCCCACCCCAGAGCTTGCCTACTTGGTGCTGTCACTGCACCCATGGCCGATGGGTGGGGGGCTCTGTGCTGATCTCCTTCTTCCCATCAGTGACATCACTGTGGTGAGCAGAGACAGCCAGACCGTTAACAACCAGAAATACCAGCTGCACAAATGAATTAAAACTGGAGATCTAATTAAAGCACCTATAAATTGTCTTAGCATACATACCATGCTGACCCGGGTTGGGTATATATTTTCATCCTTTCAGCTCTGTGCCAGGTGGGACCTCGCTTGTCTCCCTCACAGCACATGAAACAGTGCCTGGTATTTGACAAGGCAGAGGTTTGTTGGAGAAGCAAATTAATGAAGTGTCCCCCGGCCTTTGGACATGTGCTTCTTGCTCTTCCTGTTTCTAGTTCTTCAGAGACTTCTGAGGTCATCTTGGCTCACTGGAGGCTTCATCCACAAAGCACCTGTGGGCTGAGGTGGCCAGGCACCCTGCCATTTATACACAAGAAGGGTCCCTGTCCTGGTGGAGAAGCCTTCCTGCCCTGTGACCCAGGGTAACTGGCTCTGGTGTAGACTTCCTATGCATTGAATTGTCTGTTCCCCATTGGCTAGAATCATGGCGCCTGCACTGTTTAACTCTGGGGGGGGGGTGCCACTAGAAAGGCAGAGGTATAGAGCGTCCTGGAGAGGCCACATGGAGACGCTAGCACCCACCACAGGTGCTCCCAGTTGATAGGGGCCCTTCTTACCTCCCTGAGCATCTGAGGTCTCACAAACCTCCCTAAAGATGCTACTCCATGGTATGGAGTAGCTGCTGTTCCTTTTCGCCTCGAGGCCGGGCACATGGAAGCTGAAAAGACAAGGGAGGGGCTTTAAGACTATCTCAGTCTTGGGAAACAGAAACAAAGAAAAGAAACAAGAGAAAGGGAAGGAGGAAAGGAGGGAGGGAGGAAGGCAAAAGAGGAGGGGAAGGAGAAAGATGGGATCACTCTATAATCCACGCTGTTGACATAAGCCCTAGGATGACAGAGGAACCCTGGGGAGCTGCAGGCCCTTCTCTTAGAGGGCTGATGCTTCTGACCTGGAATGGTCTCTTTGGCCACATTGGCAGAGTATCCGGAGAGTAGCCTGTGGAAATACTGCGATGTGACAGGCCAGTAGCCCCTGCATGGCTGTCAACACTGCCCACACTGGGAACCATTGTGGCCCGGTGCATCCACAGTGTCACCGCCACCCACCCTGAACCTCGGTTTCCTCACAGGAAGCTGCAGATCCCCGTGGCTCCTCTTAGGACCAGAGAGAAGTGCAGGTCCCATCGTGTCCCTCATGGGCAAGGGCTCTCTGTACACTCCAGCTGCTGTGCCTGCCATGGTAGGGACACAGACCAGATGGGACACTATGAGCTGAAGGGGTCCCTGTGTCCGTGCGTGATGCCACGTCTGAGAACGCTTCTCTGAAGCCCTGCCTGGATGCCAAGTCTTAGAGAGAAGGAATTGGGAATCCTCACAGGCTGGGAATAAATGTCTTCTGTTCATTTTTGTTCTCCTTGGAATTCTGTGGACTGTCTGTTCAGAATTAAGCGTCTCCTAGGCATTGTTAGTGGGCCTGTCCCTTGGAGGAAGTTAGGACGCCAGGAGAGGATCAGGGTGATGATTTATTTGAGGGAGACTTGCCAGGGTCTTTTGCCACAGAAAAGGAACACCAGGTGCTTGGGCCACTTTTTAGGTCTGGCTTTACATGGGTGGCTGGGAAATTGAAGCCAGGCTTTGCAAGCAAGCACCTTGATTCACTGAGCCATCTCCCCAGCTCCTTTAGTGGCCTCCTTATCTCCCCCAAACTGGAGATTCTTACATTCAATGGAGCCTGATCTGCTCTCCCACTGACCCTGGGATGGACTGGATGGGACCCCTGCCCAAACCACAGCACAGACCAATGGCCTTGACAGTTTTATTGGCCAGGTAAACAGAGAGAAATTCATCCCAAAGGGGCAAAAACCACCAAGCCTCGATTTCCCAGAGGCTCCATGTAGCTGACAGGCCAGTTTCAGGGACTGGCTGTTTTCCCAATGGCAAGAGAGCAAATACTGCTTGATATTTGTCTCAGGACAAAGAAAAAAAAACAGACTAAGTCAAAGGGCTGGCCAGGAAACCCAGCTCCTGGGAAAGCAGCTTGGGCCACTGGCTTGGTCCAGGACCCCAGGGGTGACAGGAGCTGGCATTTCTTGGCTGACCTTGAAAAGCCTCAACCATTGATGTCCAAGGGCAATAACCTGAAAGGCAGACCTTCTAGGCTTGGACTCGGGGGCTTGAATTGAGCTTACAGGGTGCAGATCTCAATGCTGAGGTGCCATCCCGGGGGAAATAAATATCACTTTCATTCTGTGGAGTATGACCAAGGCACCTGCAAAGCACAATCTTGCTTTCCCTTTGCTGAATGTCACCGGTGGCTCAGGCAGTAAAGAACCAGCGAGGTACCCTAGCCTGGACTTGCCTTAGCGTGACCACCTAACGACCAGAGAGCATCAAGGTCCAGCCAGCTTCCACTTTGGTTCAAATTCCTCCTCCTGAGTATTTTCGAAGAGAGTGTGGACCCCTACTATAGTCAGAGAAAAAGAGCTGGGAACCAGAGTTCTAGTTATGCTGATATTTTGAGCTGTAATTTACTATAAATGAATTTCTGAAATATTAGCTGGGCTATCATCTGTTTCTAAGATGTCTGGGAGAGTGAAAATTTGTTTGCTAGATGTAATTAATGGAGAACAAGTGGTTTGAGGGTATAGGAGGAAGGAGATCTGGGTCTGGGGTGTGCTGGCTGTGCCCACCTCAAGGAGCCTGGCTTCTGTGCTAAAGGGAAACCCAGGTCAGCCTCACAGTTCCTTGGGAGGGACCAGCACGCGCGCACGCGCACACACACAAAGGCATGCACACGCGCACACACATACATGCACACACGCATACATGCATGCACATACGCACACGCATACATGCATACACACATACATGCACACACACAATGCCCCTCTTGCATTTGGAAGCTTAGCAAATGGCTGTCATCTTCCTCTTGTCTCCTCCCCACTCACACCCACAGTCACTTAGTGCTTGTTTTGTTATTTCTTTTTTCTTTTCTTTTTCTTCTCTCTCTCTCTCTCTTTCTCTCTCTCTTTTTCTAGGAGCAGAAAGAGAATGAGAGTATTGGTGCACCAGGGCCTCCAGCCACTGCAGATGACCTCCAGATGCATGCACACTTTGTGCATCTGGCTTTACGTGGGTCCTGGGACCATTGGGCTTTGCAAGCAAGTGCCTTTACCCACTGAACCCAACAGCGAGTAATCTTGGTTCATCCATTTCCGGTGGCCACTGGGTATAAGTTTTATGAGCACTCCCTAATTCCAGCTGGATGGCCGCCTCTGAGGAAATCAATACCGGTCTCCTCATTTTATGGAAGACACTGTGAAAGACAGATTTGCGTGCCCAGAGCCACCCAGCTACTGACTGCCAGGTCAGCCTGGATAGAAGAGAAGGTAGAGCCTGTGCTCCCAACACAAGCTGAGAGGTGGGAGAAGCATGCCTCTTCTCTGCAAGAGCACACACCGCTGGGACCGCAGCAGCGCGGCAGTCCTGCAAAGCTGAGCTTGGCTTGCTTGTCCCCATGGGAGCCCCTGGGGTCTCTCAGGAAGTTGCATTCCCATGGGGCTTGGGTGTGCATTCCAAGGTGGCTTCATTCACAGATCTGGAAGCCTGGAACTCCTTCCTTCTCTCTCCACAAGGCTCTCATCATGTGGCTCTCCTTGCGGAGGGTGGGGAATTATTCCCAAGACTGAGCATCAAAGGTCTTTCCAGGCTCAGCCTCAGAAGTTACACTATGTCACCTTCCCTGGGTTCCATGGCCAAAACGAGAGGCAAAGCTCACCCAAGTACAAGGTCAAGGGAGATGTCTCTACCTCTATGTCAGACCACCAATCGCAAAAGACCATATGCCGTGAGAATATTTTTGCACACATCTTTGGAAACAACCCACCACCTCCAATTGCCCAATTAATTGGGCAAACTAACCCCAGAATTTGACTTTTGCATCTCCTGCCACTAGGAGGCAGTGTGGGCTCTAGCTCTGCCTTTGGGCTCTCAGCCCTTGGCCTTGGGGAGGAGAGCCAGTGCTTCCTAGGGATGCTCAAGTGTGTGCTACTCCTGGTGACAAGCAGAACTTCCCCCTTAGCTGAGAAGCTCACGAATATACTTCGCTCTGCGATGAAGAGTCAGACTGGATCGGCGCTGGCCTCTGACCTCAAGGAAAAGACTGAACAAACAGGATGTAGGGCCTCAGGGCAATTGCTTTCCTTTTGATTTCCCGGGCTGATTAATATTGATTATCTGCTATGCTCTTTGTTAATTTCCTTTTGACAGGCTCCTGGAAAGGGTTTGACTTTGTTATGTTTTCCTGGGATTTAGGTACTATGTATCCCAAATAATGGGATTCAACAGAGAACTCAGGAGGCCTAAGTGTGTGGCAGCTCCCTCCCTCCCACTCTCCCTCCTTTCCCCTCCCTTCCCTTCCCCTTCCCTCTTCTTCCTTCCCTCCTTCCTTCCCTCCCTCCCCCCTTTCCTTCCTCCCTCCCTTCCTTTCACTGTGGATTTATCAGTGATCTCTCCCATGATGGGAAAAATCACATAAGAAGTTTACCCACTCCACTTTAAGAAATATCACTATGCAGGCTGGAGAGATGGCACTTGCTTGCAAAGCTTGCTGGCACGGGTTCAATCCCCAGTGCCCACATAAAACCAGATTCACAAAGTGGTGCATGTGTCTGGAGTGCTTTTGTAGTGGCAGGAGGCCCTGGCAAGCCCATTCTCTCTCTCTTCCTTCCTTCCCTCTACTTCTTTCTCTAGTAAATAAACAAATAAATATTTTTAAAAGAAATATCATTAAACTATAAAACTATGTCCACTGCCGGTGAGGTGATATTCCCTGGGGTTAATGGTAATTTTGCCATAACAGCTGACATTCAGTTTGTACCACTGCAAGTGCTTGATGAACTTCGTCTCATGAATTCCTCCCAACAAGCCCAGGAGGTCCATCCCGATATCACCCCAGATGCTATAAGTCCCAAAACAGCTTTCAGACCTGGAAAAGCTCAAGGTCCCCAGAGCCTAGTCTGAACCAAGGGTGTTTCTTCTCCAGAGCTTTAGTCTGATACCACCTCCACCTGGAAGCCATTACCCAGTCTTTACTCTCTGCCCAGCCCCTCTGGCTTGTCCTTCGGGTCTCAGTAGAGATGTCTCATCTTCAGAGAGCCCCTTCCTGGCCGTTTTCCCTCTTTGTTGTACAACCTCCTGCTTGCTTTCTCCCTCACCAACATACCTCTTTGATGGGGAGGTAGACAGTGCACACCTCCATTCTAGAACATGGGCCCCAGCTGGTCTGTGGGCTCCCTTATTCCTGGGTGAGCCGAGGGCGGGTGCGAAGCCTGCATGACCTTGGCAGCCTCCTGAACTCGGCTTGCTCACGTACAAGTGGAGAAGGGTTCTTGAGCCTGATCCAAGGGTGCTCTGAGCACTCAGCAACATGCTGCCATAGCCTCTTGGTTCTTTCATGGGCTGACGGCATTAGCAAGTTTTAAGCCTTCCTTATGGCTTATGCCTCAGAAGACTGAGGCAGGAGGATTGCTGTGAGTTCAAGGCCAGCCCAGGCTCTTTTTTAACCTATCCGTATAGTGGTGTGTATGCCTGTGTGTATGCTTGTGGAGGCCAGAGTTTGATGTCAGTGTCTTCCTCGATGGCTCTCCACCTTATTTGCTGAGGCAAGGTCTCGCACTGGGACCCAGAGCTCGCTGCCACGCCCACCTGGCATTTGCCTGGCTGCTGGGGATCCAAGCTCCAGTCTTCATACTATAATGCTGAGCCATCTCCCCAGCCAGGGACTTGGTTGAAAAACAAAGCCCAAACATCAAGTGTGGTCTCACACAGTGGTAAATCTCAACACTCCAGAGGCTGAGGATCTGGAGCTCAGGGCCAGCCTGGGCTACACAGCCAAACCCTGCCTCAACAAGTCCCCCTCCCTAAAAATAGTTAAAGTAGCAAGTGCTACTCTATGACGAGAGACCCTGAAATGACATGCATAAGGTCACACGGCTCCAGGCCCACCGTGTGTGCCACACAGTGACAGTCATGCATCCCTTTCTTCGGACTTTGTAGGGAGAAATCATCTCCAGCCAGGCCTGGACTGAGTCCTGAACACTACTAATGATTAAGGAGGAAACCCATAAAACCTTAAAGTTCAAATACATATTTTTACCTTGACTTAGAAACGGAGGGGATGGGGTGAGCTGGTAGGATCTGGTTTCTCAGGAAATCTCAGTATCTCAGGCAAGCAGCAGCCTGAAGGACTGGGGCCCAGAGGATGCTGGTGTCAGGGCTACTGAGTAAATAACATTCATTAAAAAGGCATAAAATTCCGTTTCTGGTGCTCAGAAATCACACTTCCAGTTGACAAACTTATTTTCAGGTGCCAGGTATTAAAATGAATGACCATATCTTTTAAGCACAGGGTCAAGTTCGGATGGTGATATTTACAACCCTGGGTGGACTTGACCAAGGTGGGACATGAATGCAGATTGAGCCACTGCACTGTGGCCTCTTTCATAATAGTAGATGAAGACATTGTCGCCCAGGATGCAAACAGGAGGCAGGCTCCTCTGACCTCAGACACTATCAAAGTCGGAAGCTCCTGACTGAGGCTGTCTAGCCCTCCAGGCGGTTTGCAGCCTCAAAACCCAGCAAGGCCCTGAGCCGCAATGTCTTCTGGCCTCAGTGTGTTCCTCTATAGAATGGGAAAACAGCTTCCTCCACTCTACCAGTGTGCGGAGAATGTCCCTGGCCTATCAGCATGCTGGTGACATTTGTAAATGAATGTTAATCCCAACCCCAGCAGGAAAATCTACAGTGATTGGTAGTTCGCAGATGGGCTGACCACCCCTATCCAGTGTGTATAGGAAGCTCTGTGTCCCTTCATCTCTCTGGACCTCAGTGTCCTCACCTGTAAAATGGGCCTGAGAGTAGAGACTGGTTTACAACAGTGTCCAGCACATACATAGAAAGTCCTAGGCTGGGGGTGTGGCCTATCATGGCTAAGGTAACACAAGACAGAAAAAAAAGCCCTATATATGCATTTGCTCTGGTCATCTCTAAGGAGATGGCTCACAGATAAAATACCTACTGTGTAAGTCTAGTGACCTGAGTCTGCACCCTGGGAACCCTCGGAAGCCATGGTAACATGAGTGTCTGAAATCCCAGCGTTCTAGCAGCGCGATGGCAGGTGGAGACAGGAGACTCCTCAGAAGCCCAAGGGCCAGCTGGCCATGCACGCCAGAGTGAGCAAGAGCCTGTCTCCAACAAGGCGGAAGGCGTGGGACCAACCTTCCAGGTGTCTTCTGACCTCCGCACACATGCCGTGGCACACATTCACACACACACACAAAAGTCTTTTTTAAAATTATTATTTCAGGGAATCGGCAGTTGTGTCCCATGCAGAGAAAGGGAATGTCACCCTCTGATGGCAAGTGCATGTCCCCTGATGATCCTTCCATCCTCACCCAAACACGCACACCTCATGCAAACTCCTCACAGTAATGTGGCAAGAGCGCCGAGCGAGCTCCCTCATGTGAGTAATTGAAGAGGCTTATAACGCAACATAAACAGACCCAGGTTGCTATAGAAACAATTACCTCATTAGGTTTTGCTGAGTTGCTGGAGCAATTCCAGAGCAGAGTGCCCACCCTGCAACCCCACCATCATCCTAGTAGCAAGTACTTTTATGACAGACGATGGCAGAGGGCCTTGGCAGCAGCTGCCAAAGGTCTCAGGGTGCCCCGCCCCCAGCGCTGCTAAACTCGATGTTACTAATAACCTCTTGTCTGCAGTGTTCCCAATCTCTGGACTCGGTTTCCTCTGTGGTGGCTTCCCAAAGGGTTAAAAGAGACGTCTGCAAAAGTGATCTGATAACTGAGAAGATAACTCAGTCAGTAAAGTGTTTGCTTCACAAGCATGAGGACTGAGTTTAATTCCCAGTACCCACATGAATGCCTGGCTCGGTGGTCTACACCTGCGATCCCAGTGGTGGGGAGGTGGAGACAGGCAGATCCTCGGAGCTCATTGACTAGCCAGTTTAGCCTAATTGGTGAGCTCCAGGCCAGGGAGAGAGATTGTCTTGTGGTCAGGGTTTGTGAGGAAAGATGCCCAAGGTCACCCTTCAGCTTCACATGCATGTACACACACGTGCACCCACACATGTGAACGTGCATGCACACACACACACACACATAAGAAATGAGGTGCTCTGTGTGGCTTGCCCTGGCTGTCATGTTACAGATGTGACAAGGCACTTGCCCCAGGAGAGAGAAAAGCATCTCCTTTTACTTTCAGATCATGCAGGCATTTGCTCGTTCTAATCTGGAGGCCCAGAGGCCTTTGCAGGTAGCCACTTCCAGGAAGACAGTCCACAGTGTGGAGAACTGATAAAGACCAGCTTTCCTTCAAGGTGACCCTGAGAAGCCAAGGGTGGTGGGGCCTCTTTCTACTCCAGAACTTCCCACCAGTAAATCTAGGGCCAGACTCTTCACACCAATGCCTGTGTTCACGCATTCCCTAAACCAAAGTGTATCCACACATTGGATCCTGAGCTGGACCCTGGAGATCAGAGATCAGCAGACAGACTCTCTGGCTTCAGGCAAAGCCTGCCAATTCAAGAACAAAAGAAATTGCTAAAAAATCATCTTACTGTATTCACCTGAGCCGCCTGAGTGCCTGAAGAAGTTAGGGAAAGCTGAGGCCTGTCCGTTTTCCACAGGTAGAAAGATCTGAAGCATGAGAGGTCTGGCCTGCAGGAGAATATGATGGGATTGCTGGGGGGCTGGGAATGGGGCAGGAGGATGGAGCTGTCAGGAGACTGGGAGGAGTCGGGGAGATGAGGACCAAACTGGAAAGGTGGGCAGTGTGTTTCCCCAAAGCTCCCATGTCTGAAACTTGGTCCCCACACCCCACACTTGTGTTGATGGCATTTGTGTGGGGACCTTTGGGAGGTAATTAGAATCAGATGAGGTCATCAGGATGAGGCCTCCATGATGGCATCCAGCAGCCTTCTAAGAAGAGAACGAGAGACCCAAGCTGGCACATGGGCTGTGGTCTCACCATGTGAGGCACTCTGCCATACTGTGACTCAACAGGAAAGCACCAGGGACTGGAGAGATGGCTCAGCAGTTAAAGGCACTTGTAAAGCCTGATGGCCTAGGTTTGATTCCCCAGTACCCACATATGCACAAAATGGCGTGTGCATTTGGAGTTCATTTGCAGTGACAAGAGGCCCTGGAAGACCCATATTTTATACCCCCTCTCTCCTTGAAAATAAATAAATAAATAATTTTTTAAAAGCACCATGCTGCAGGACTTCTCATCCTCCAGAACTGTGAGCTCAGTAAACCTCTATTCTCTATAAATTACCTTGTCTCAACTCTCTTGTTATAATAGCAGGAAATGGACCAAGATGGGTAGGGGCTATACCAAAGGTGAGGTCCTCAGCCCTGGGCTGTGGGAACTTTAAGCAGGATATACTAGGCTGATTTGAATGAAAGAAATAAAACCAGTTGAGAAGATAAGAGTTTGAGATTTGTTACAAGGAACTGGCTTTAGTCAGTCCATCAGCAAGGCCATCAGAGAGGCTCGGCTGGGATTCTGGGGCACAGGGGGAAGCTGCCACCATGGGCACAATTTCTCCCTCACCAGGGAGCCTCTTCTGGGTTTTTTATTTTTTTTGCACCTTTCAACTAATAAGTTTAGATCCACCTTGCTGATCTAGGATAATCGCCTTCAAGCCAGTTGATGATGGGTTTGATCACATCTATAAAACACCTTTCCAGAACATTTAACTAGAGACTGTCTCCTAGCCAAGGTGACACACAATGAGAAGCATCTGAGGTCATTCAGGTGACATGCCTGACTGACCATAGAAGGCTGAAATTAAAGGATGATCCTGGTGGGAGTAGGTACCAATGCTATGTGGGAGCAATCCCCCCCCCAGGCTCAGGGACAGCCCCTCCAGGCACCCCAGAGCTGGAAATCCATGGTTCTAGAAGTCAGGTGCATCTTGAATGCAATTCCAGACTGACAACTTGCATTTTGTAATGTATAAAATGAGATCAGATCTTATAGGTCCATTGGGAGATAATGGGTAAAAAAAAAAATGTGGTGGGACAGTACGTCATGTTTCATGGGCTGTGATGGTGAGCTAAAATTCATGTGACTACAAGTAGCATGAGTTACACAGAAAAAGGAATTCATTGGACAGTGTGGCAGTTACCTTCTCATTTCTGGGACACTCAACCAGAAGCAGTTTATGGGAGGAAGATGCTTCATTTCAGGCTTGAAGTTTTGAGGGGAAGTTTCATGATGGCGGAGAAAGCGTGGCAGAGCAGACAACCAGCTCACATCCTCACACATCAGCAGCAGGGAGGAAGCAGCAAGAGTGAGCTAACCCGTGAGCATCCAGCAGGGATGGATGCATCAACCTCAAGTTCTGCTCCCAGTGACTCATCTCCTCCAGCAAGGCTTCGCCTCCCAAAGGCTCCACCAGACAGGGACTTAAGCATGACAGTCACAAATACATGCAGCTATGGAGGACATCTTACATTCAAACCACCACTGACAGCCAAGCTTTGGGGAAATTAGGAAGCAGAGCTGCCCCCTGGACCTCAGCTTTCCCCACCTTCCCTTAGGAAACCTGCTATGGACCAAACTCAGCACTCAGTGGACTCCAGGATGTGTGTATCTCAGGTCAGTTTCTTTTTAAAAAAATATTTATTTGTTTGTTTGTTTATTTATTTATTTGAAAGAGACAGGGAGGGGCAGGTAGAGAGAGAGAGAATGATCACATCAGGGCCACCTGCCACTGCAAACATTTGCCAGACACATGTGCCACTTTGTGCATCTGGCTTTACGTGGGCACTGGGAAATCAAACCCAAGCCATCAGGCTTTGCAGACAAGCACCTTAACCACTGAACCATCTCTCCAGCCCTCAGGTCAGGTTCTTGAGAGAAAGAACATTATTGGATGGGTTGAGTGAGTGACCTAATATTCAGTCAGCTGTGGCTTAAGAATGGCTTCATGGAGAAGTATTGATGAGGGAACAAAATGATATTGGACTGTTTGAGTCAGATGTAAATCAGGACCCGGTCAGCTCTGGCGCAAGTTGAGTCCTAAGAAACAAATACTGGGAGAGAAGGAAGGTTATTGGACTGTTTAGATCAGGTGTTAACCAAGATCCAGTCAGCTGAAGTCTAAGAATGCTATCAGGGAGAACAATATGGCCATCAGGTCTCATCCTATGGACAGAGTGGATGCCTCAGGAGAGTTCCCTTCTGATGTGAGAGAAAGCCACACCTCCTCAGTGAGAGCTTCCTGTTGGGCTTAGTCCTCAAAACAAGGACTGGGACATGGCTCAGTGGACTAAGCACTGCCATAGAAAGTATGAGGTCCAGAGTTCAGATCCTGGCACCATGAAATGCCAGATGACGGGATCCCTAGAGCAAGCTGGCTAGCTAGACTGGCTGACTTGGTGAGCCCTGAACTCAAGTGAGAGACCCTGTGTCAGGAAAATAAAGTGGACAAGTGATCGAGGAAGACACCCACCACTAATCTCTGACCTCCACACACATACGAACGTGCATACACACACCCACACAAACAAAGTTGAAGAAAGCTTGAAAATCGCTATGATGATGAACATGGAAATGTCAAAGCCGGGAGGTTGAAGCCTGACTCCTGCCCCGAGACAGCGCTCAACGTCTCTGAACTTGTTTCCTCATTGATAAACTTGAGTTCGGTGACAATGATATTGAAGAATCAAATGACATCCCTGTGTGTGGGGAGGGGAGGGGGAGAGGGGTGCTTGGCAAAATGCCTGATGTGTAGTAGGTGCTTCATTAAGGAGACTGATTAGAATTATAACTTCTATTATTCAATCCCTCATTTAGCTCATCTCTCCCCTAACTCCTCTGGGCTTCTTAGGCACCTGCAGTGCTGGCTGCTCAGTA
Organism: Zapus hudsonius; assembly: GCA_004024765.1. Classification (NCBI taxonomy): domain Eukaryota; kingdom Metazoa; phylum Chordata; class Mammalia; order Rodentia; family Dipodidae; genus Zapus; species Zapus hudsonius. The sequence goes on from PVHP010005796.1 coordinate 17,026, forward strand.
TTAAAAGAAAAAAAGGCTCTTAGGCTTTCTCCTACTGGTAACTCTATGCCTAATACTTTCCTAGCTGGACAGAGTCAAGGTCATTGGTTTCTAGGTCAGCTGGAGTTCGGGGAATTGCAGTGTGGTGAGTTTTGCATATGGCCTTGGACCCATGTGACTTGGTTTCTCGAGAGGGAAACACACTTCCTCAGTCAGTCCTTGGGTCCTTCGCCTAACGCTGGGCCACACCCAGCGCAATGGATGATCCAGTGCTTTGAGCGGGGAACAGCAAAGAAATCACACTGGCCACATTTTTATCTGGTTTCAGAGCAAGGCCACAGGCGCATCCAATAACCGAGGCTCGTCTTTACCCCACGCTCCCCTCTCCTGGCTCTCTGAATCAGGATACAGAAAGAAGATGCCTGTCCATTACAGCTTATGGACAATCTGCACACCCCTGTCATTCTCACGTAGCATAACCCACACTGTCCCCTACACCCCAACAAGACACTTAATGGAAGGACTGGCACCTTACCTTGCAAGGACTTCATCACCTTATAGAGATGCATCAGAGTGAAGAGTCATTCTAAGCGCTGGCAAATCACTCATTTCCAGGCTAAAGACCAGCATGCACCTCAAGCTGAAAGTAGGCCTTGTGAGTTCCGCTGTTTGTCCCGTCATTCCCAAATCCTGACACTAACGTCCTGGATGGAATCAGGCATGCTTTGCTACTTAAGGCCTCTTGTTGGTGGTGTTTGATTTCTTTTCTTAAGACAAGTTGCACTCTGTAGCCCTGACTGGCCAGGTTCTGGCTTGGTAGTCCAGGCTGTCCTCACACTCATGGCAATCCTCCTGCCCCTGCCTCTCGAGTGCTGGGATCACAGGCATATGCCACCACACATGGTTCTTTTTTTAACTTTTAAAATAATTGATTTATTCACCTGTGTGCATTTGGGGGTGTCCATGGCAGGGCCTCTTGCTATTGCAAATGAACTCCAGGTGCGTGTGGCTAGCTTTGCATGGGTATGAGGGAATTTAATGCAGGTTAGCATTTTATTTATTTATTTTCAAGGCGAGAGAGGAGAGAGAGAGAGAGAGAAAGAGAGAGAGAATGAGAGAATGGGTGTGCCAGGGCCTCTAGCTACTACAAATGGACTCCAGCTGCAGGGGCCACTCTGCACATCTGACCTTACATGGATTCTGGGGAATTGAGCCCGGGTTGTTAATCTTTGCAGGCGAGTGACTTAACTGGTGAGTCATCTCTTCAGTCCCCTCTTTAACATTTTTGTTGACAGTTTTCTTACATGTACATAATGTCTTTGATCAAGTTCCTCTCCCATTACCTCCATCTGTCTCCCTCTGTCACTCCTCTTCCACTGAGGCCCCCTCTCCTTCCCCACTAATCCCTCTTCTATTTAGATGTGTTTTTTCTAACCTTCCTCCATCATCCGTGATGTCATGTTGATGGTCCCGATGCTGTGTGGGTCTCGTTCAGGTAACAACAGTCACCGTGAGATCACAAATGCAAATGCCACTTTGTGCCTGGAAAATAGCATTCCAAAGCATTTCTTTCTGTTCTTTGACTCTTACGTTCTTTCTTTCGCCTCTTCCAGATGTTCCCTAAACCTTGGAGGGTGCGATAGAGATGTCTCAGTGCTGAGCACGAAACAGTCACTTCTTCTCAGCACTTGGACAGGTTTTGAGTCTCCCCAGTAGTCACCACCATCCACAAAAAAAAAAAAATAAGAAAAAAAAGAAGCCTCTTGATTAGGGGTGAGAACAGCCCATTATGCCTTCCGGTGTGGTATTTTCCAGCAACCTTACTGGAACACAGTGTGCTCCAGTGGTTAGATCCTAGACTTGGGATTCTGATTCTCCTTGTTCAAGTCCCTGAATGTGCTTCTAATAACCAGTGTGTAGATTAACCTATAGCCATATAAATGGCAGGAGGCAGGTGCTAAAGAGCCTTTTCAGCACTTGACCCCCGTTGATTCTAGCCCTTCAATGTGCAGCAGTATATGGGAGACACCTGATTGTTGCTGTGTTGCAGGCAGAACGCGAAGGCACAAAGTCCACACCCAGTCAGTGAGGAGGCTGCCATTTGAACCCGGAGTCTGGACTCTGGAGCCCTGACTCTCCACCTAGTGTGCTCGGCTTAATCTCTTTAACACACCATAGACTCCACCAGTAAATCACGATCAGACCAATGCCTATTTCTGGGGTTGTTGCCATGATTAACTAGTAAATGCAAGCAAAGTGCTTAGTGCCATCACTGGACGATAGTATAAGTTCAGCCAGTATTGGCTATAGCTTTGATTAACCACTGTTCCATCTTGTCCACACCTTGTACAAGTCTAGGAGCATAAGTAACATAGAATCCAGTGTGGCACTCTGGGAACTTTGCACTCTGTATTTAAGATAATGGACAGCCTCTACAGCTGGGAATGTGTCACTTGGACAATCCAGAGAGGCTAAAAAGGAGGGTAGCTTGTTGGCTACCTCAGCAGCCTAGGGGAGGGATGCGGAGGCCTGGTCCAGCATGGTGACCATGGCATGAAGGCAAGGAGAACAGATATAGTGTGAGCTCGTGATCAGTAAGTTTATATTTATCTGCCAGATAAATCCGTGTCCCTAAAAGAAAAACAAGCCAGTCAGTAGTAAAGGAGAGGTCTCTGTGCTGTGTTACTTTGGCAACAGAGTGCAAAAGAAAGACATGAGAGACATAAGACCCCTTCCTTTTTAAAAATAGCAAGAATTTCAGCAATGTTAAAACAAGCATGGGGTACATCCATGCACGCGGTCAATGCACCTGCTCCAGTCACAGGCCAAGTGTAATGCCTCAATTCTGCACTATCTCACCACAGCCTCCCCTCACCCATGAGCCAGGCATAGGCACATGTGACTCCAGGGATAACCCCACAAGCGTCAGCTCATCTGATTTCTCTCTGTGAGAACAGGGCTGGAGGACTCATCATTGGCAGGTGGGAAAAGATGGTTTGGATTCTGCCAGGAGTGGGGCAGAGATGATAAATCCTTAGACCAAATGAATTGTGATTAACCACAAATGCAGAGGAGTGCTTCAGGGGAGCCAGGGAGGGTAAATTGAGTTCACAGGGAGGCAACTCACAGAGCCTTCCAGAACAGGCTGTGTCCAGAAGATTGATGTGGTACCTCTCCTCACACTGGGCTGCTGAGTGATGAGCTGCGAGCAGCAGGCAGCTGTCTACATGAATCAAAGATGCAGGAGACCCATAGACCCCAAGCACACCAAGCACCAAAGCACCTCATGAAGCTGCAGCCCAGAACCCTGGCTAGGGGGATCCTGCAGCACCCACAATGGCCCACCAATGGAATTGGCTTTTCTTCTGCATGACCATCACATCTAAGACGCTTGGGCACTCTGGGATATCTCCTCAAAGAGCTGGTGTGGTCTGAGGCATGCAGACAAACACTTGTGATATCTGACACATCCTGAACTCCCACCATCAGCATCCCCTGGGCTCTGATTCTCCTCCAGATGCTGGCTTTACAGATGCTGGCATCTTCCCTGGACCAGGCATCATGAGTTTCTTGGGATGCTGTTGTGAGAACTAGACTGTCTGGCTTTTTTCTAGCAGAGTTCTGAAGGACACTGGACACATTCGTTTTGAAATGGGCGTGGCTGGGATGTGGCTCAGTGGTAAAGTGTCTAGTATGCAGGGGTTCTGGGATCCATTCTCAGCATCAGGAAAAAAACAAAAGGATTTGATTTGAAATAGACATGAACATCTTTCATGTCAGGAGCATTCAATCATTCATTCATTTTATTCATTCACTCACTTATTCTTATTTGTTCCTCATCTTGGCCTCACTGAGCATCTTCAGGGACATGCTGTACAAATTACTTGCTCATTGCTGGGACAGAACATCTGACCAGAAGCAGCTTATGGAAGGAAAGGTTTGATTTTGACTTTAGTTTCAAAGCGAAGCTTCATCATGGCAGGGAAGGTGTGGCAGAGCAAAGAGCAGCTCATCACATCTTGTCACATCAACTGGAAGGAAGCAGCAAGAATGAGCTCTCTATTAACACACAATGGGGCTGAACTAATAAATCCCAAGGCCCACCCCAAATGGCATACCTCCTCCAAGACTCCACCTCCCAAGAGCTCCACCGTCTGGGGATCAAGTATGAGGCTTAATCACAAACACCTGAGGCTATGGGGGGGGGGGACATTTCAAACCACCACACATGCATGGGAAACTGGGGTCCTTGGGCATAGGAGGGAGGGTGCAGGGGATCTGGCAGGCAGGATGGTGTGTGCAAACTTTACCTTCCTCCTGGTATAAAAGCAGAGCCACTGAGGAAGGGTAGGGCACAAGACACCTGATTCAGTCACTCCCCAAAACAGTCTGTAGTAGAGTTAAGCCCACCTTGTCCCCCTGTCCCTAGCTACTGCCCACAAGGCCATGCTTGCTTTTCAGAACTTCTTCAGCCCTCCCACCATGAGCCTCCTTTGCTGGTGGATTAAAACACATTGAATTCTTTAGCCTGTGCTGTGATGCTGCTGTGTCCTCAGACTGCCCTCTGCTGCATATGCCCACAATCCTTCAGGATCTGTCTTGACACTGGAGATGTAGCTCAGTTGGTAGAGTGTTTACCCCGCACACACAAGACTCTGGCTTCCATCCCCAGCACTGCATACACCATGCAGTCACCCCAGCACTTGGAAGGTAGAGGCAGGAAGATCAAGATATCAAAGCCATCCTTGGCTACATAGGATGTTCTAACTTGGTTTAAAAAAAAATTAAAACAAGGAAAAGGTCTCAGATACTAGGTTCTCCACATCTTGTTTTCTGGTCCCTGTGACCAGTGGTCTTCACCCCCTCCTTAAGTCTCCCACCTCACGTTCAAGTTTGCTGTTTTCTCTGCTTTCCCCTCATTCTTACTCTGAAGGTGTGGACTCGATAGTCTCTTTTCTTGCAAACCCTAGAACCTAAGCCATGCCTGGCACTCAATAAATCCGAACAATTGCAGTTGATGCCTGGGTACAGCCACTCCATGCACCCACCAGATGGCACGTCCTCACGGCCATTTTTCTTTATTGCTTTCCATTCTTTGCAGAATATTGCTATATAATTCATCTGCCATAAACCCACCTTTTAAAAGTATGCCATTCAGAGGTTTTTAGTAGATTCACAAGGCGTGCCACCGCCACCGCAGTTTAATTCCAGGGAATTGACGACCCCCTAAAACATGAAAAGGCTTTTTGTTCACTTGGCTAGATGCTGACTCTCTAGAAGTCGCTCAGGTGACTGTCCCAAGGTTGGCCAAATCTCTCCAAAGTTGTTCTGGAGATTTCTGGCGGCACCCTCGCGTGTCTCCGGGCTCCATGTCCCATCCTTTCCAGGGTCTCTCTGGCTCTAGGATGCTTCCCAAGGATCCTCCATATCCTTGAAAGCCCCTCCTTCTGGAGCACCTTCCCATCTCCATTAATCTACTGGATAGCTTTGCCCTGGCATGTGCAGTGTGTTAAGACCTCATCGACTGGGAGCCAGCATTCTCATGAGGCTCTTCCTGCTGCCTGGGGGACCCAGAAAGGTTCTTCAGGGACATGCTCAGTCCTCCAGTGGATACCAGCTGGTCTGCTTGATCCCCACTCTGTCCCCAACTGTGCCAGGATTACAAGCTTGCTTATTCATTTGTTTGTACCCTGTTCCACCTCCTTGGCTCTTTTTGGCTAAGTAGCCAACTCAGACAACTCCCTGTGATCTCCAGAGCTGATGGAAGAGTGTCACCCTGGTCACTGGACCAGGCTCTGCCTACCCTGTCACCCCCCCACCCCTTGACCACAGAACACTGCAGTGAATAGACCGAGTTGCCCACTGGGGACAGTGGGTGCCTCTCAGTCCCCCAAAGACTGCCAAAGGCTTACAGAACATTTGAGATCTAATCCACCCTGTCATGGAGAATAGCTCTGGGTTTCTCCAGCAAGACACGCTTGCCTGACATGCCAGGAGGGAGGGCAAGAGGGATGAGCCAGCAGCCTTTAATCTCTGTTCAGCCATGGTTTGAACACCACAGCAGCGGCTGCCCCATTATGGTTCTTGCCGTGTGATCTTCAGGCCATGGGCTGGGATGAGCTTTACAGAGGAGCAGTGGCATTAGCCGGGTGACCTCTCGGTGCTGTGGGGACTTCTGCTGTCACAACCGACCGGGACTGTTGCAGAGTGCCTGCTCTGGCTCCATGGTGTGTTTCTGCTTCCTCGTGTCTTCAGGGGTCTTCTCCACCCCCCAGCCCTAGCTCAGGTGCTATGGGCTGTCACACTGTGGAACAGTCAGCTCTACTGCCTGGTGGGAAAGGTCATGTAGGTCACCTGCTGCCTCCATTGAGTACATCCAGTGTGCCACAGTGTTCAGTGAAACACACACACATGCGTGCACAAGTATTATCTATTAAATGCTCCCAAAGGCCATGTCCCAAAGGGGTGGTCCAAGCCTGTGTGCTCCTGGGACTTGGAGAGGGCTTAGGGAAGGTGGGGTTTGGGGGTGGAAGTGACGTCACTGGGACATTCCCTTGGAAGGGATATTATGACTCTGACTCCTTTCTCTGTGCTTCTTTGCTTACTGGCCACTGAGATTGAATGGCTTCCCCCTGCCACACCTTCCCACCAGGGTGTTTTTCTTCCACACAGACCCACAGCACTGGGGCCAAATGACCATAGAATGAAAGCTCTGCAACCAAGAGCCAAAGTAAACCTTGTCTCCTTATAAGTTGGCGCTCTCAATGGAAAGCTGGCTAACACGCCATCTATGCCCCCAACTCTCTCATTATAATCCCAGCCAGTTGCTCAGTGATAGAGGAAGGATCGAAGAGCTCGGGGCCACCTCTCAGGTACAGTAAAAATCCAGAGCACCCTTACGTCCACCCGGAGGGGAATATTGACCAACATCATGAGGACCCAGTGGGTGCAGGATATGGGAGAGGTGTGCCAAATAGAACATTTGCCAAGGCCCAGAGGCATGTTGGGGGGTTAAGGGTCAGACCAGGGAGGTCTGTGTGCCAGGTTAGGGAAGTGAAACCTACCAATAGCCTCCAGCAGAACCAGGCTGGACCCTATCTGGGGTGTGAGGGAGGAGACCAGGCTGGATCCTCTCAAGGGTGTTAGGGAAGAGACCAGACTGGACCCCCTCTGGGGTGTGAGGGAGACCAGACTGGATCCTCTCTGGGGTGTGAGGAGGAGAACAGGCTGGATCCTCTCTGGGGTGTTAGGGAAGAGACCAGGCTGGACCCCCTCTGGAGTGTGAGGGAGACCAGGCTGGATCCTCTCTGGGGTGTTAAGGAAGAGACCAGGCTGGACCCCCTCTGGGGTGTAAGGAGGAGACCAGGCTGGAGACAAGGGCCCATTAGGTGATGACTTCAAGGCTCCAACAAGATGGGCTGATGGAGGAAAACAGGCCTCTGTGATGGACCTGGTAGCCTGGCTGTGTGGGACAGAGGGAGTCAGAGGTTAGGAGGACCCAGAGATCAGTGGCCTCTTCTCAGGCCCCTTCGAGGAGATGTGCCACAGTTTTAGCATGTCCTTTGCTGTCATTGCTGATTTCTTCACACCAACTTACGCAGCCTCCTAAAGGGTTGAGAGTCAGGAGTCTGCCTATCTGGGTTCAAACCCCATCTCTATCCCCTGTTAGCTGTGTAACCTAAACCATAAACCTAGCCTCTCTCTGTATCTGTGTGCCTGGCTATAAAACGAGGGTGATGATCATAGCAGTGCCCAGTTACAGGTATTATAAGGACCAACAGCATGTGTCTGGGTGCTGTATGCAGAGTGCTCAGCAGGGTACTGGGCACGTGGTAAGTGCTGAGGATACATTCGCTTGCTTTCCCCGCTTGGAGCTTTCCTTCTTCTCTGTGGCTAAAAACAAGTGATGAGTTTGTTCTTGAAGCCAACCGAAGGGACCCTTCTAGATGGCTTGCCCTCTCACAAACAATCCCCCACCACAGGCCACTCTTTCCCTATCACGCTCTGTGAACCCACACGGCCAACACTCCACCCTAGGAAATTAAAAACTAGATTGGTTTTCTCAGTGTAATCAAACATCGTGCCTCCGGGCCTGACCTTTTGTTCGCTAGCAGTTATATAAGCGGCATTTACTAAAGTTTCACCCAGGCCTCTGTTCTCCTTTCTCGGGCTTCTGAAGATACAGCCTGTTATGTTGGGGACCCAGTCCCCAACAGGCTCCTGGAGATGGCCTGCTGTCAAGGTCAGCCAGAGGGTCCCCACTTCATGGAAGCCCAACAGGGATCTATGGCTTTGGTCTAAACCAGAGTGAGATGTGAAAATACCTAAATACCCTTGTGCATCCCAAATACAGTCTCTCCAGTGCTCACCGACTCTCTGTCCTGGTGCTGGTGTGAGTTCTCTCTACCACTCTGTGTAAAGCCTGGCAGTACATGCTTCCATCTCTCTGGGCCTTGGCACAGGCTGCCCTGGCCTGTGTCTCCTTCTCCACTCCCCGTCCCCTAGGCCCTGCTCAGGGAACCCTTTCAGGCAACGTGTCCAGGCAGGATCCCCTGGCTGGCCATCATCACCTGGCCTCTGCATGTTCCTCTCTGCCTGCAATGCCTCCCCAGTGGTGAGCCCCCCTCTACAGGAATCCTTCCCTCCTTGCGCCACCCCCCCCCGCACTACCTCTCCTAGGTCCCCTCTGTATTTGCCCCTCCAACCACATACCATGGGAAGTGCCAGGCCCCTTCTCTTTTCAGAAGTCTGCAGACCCAGGTCACACCTGTGTCACACACCTATAAATAAACTCAGGCTGCCTTAATCCAGGATGACCCTGTTTGTCTTGGACACACACCTCTCCATTTGGCCTTTCCCAGACAGAGGTCACAAGTCAAGCCTTGCTTTTTTTTTCTTTGAAACAGAGTCTCATATAGTCCAGACTGGCCTCCAACTCATTATGTAGCTGAGGATGACCTTGAACTTCTAATCCTCTTGTCTTCACCTCCACAGTTCTGGGATTACAGGTGTACGCCATGATACCCTGTGTATGAAATAGTAGGGATTGAATGCAGAACTTCAAGGACTCTAGACAAGCACTCTACCCACCAAGCCACATCCCAGCCCCGAGCCCCTGCTCTCGGAGTGACTCCATGTGTCATATACCCCTGTGCCACCTTCAGACCAGCCCCAAAGCAAACACCTGCCCACCTGGATGTGAGCGCAGCAGATGAGGAACCTAGAACGGAGCCTGGCACCTCGTGGGTGTGCACTAAAGCCTGGCGAAGCTGACACTGCCTTGGACAGCCCTGAATCCACGGGAGAGCTCAGGGGTGAGCTTCTGCTGTAGAAATGATCAGGTTGGGTCTACTTAACGTGTAGACGTGTTTTGGGGGGAGGCTGTCTCACTTGATCACCGGCTTGTTGTCATGGAAACCACCCCATGGATGCTCCCTTGAAGGAACTACTTTGACATTTCTCTCACCATCCTCAGCCCTGTCACCTGGGGAGCTCAAGAGAAAGGAAAGGTTTAAGAAAGATTTGAACTTTACCTAAGAGTAAAGAGGCTGAAAGAGATGCCTCCCTCCCCGCCCCCACAAGACTGAGGCCAAGAGAAGCAACTTCCAAATCAGCTCAGTGGCAAGTGCCCTGTGAGAAGCCAGGCGACAGCATTCTGGGCTCAAAATGAGTCAAATTTCATTTGGTGACCGATGGGGTAAAATGGAAGCAACAAGGAGAAAGCTCTGCTGGCTTTTGTTGAGTTATGTTTTGTCCAAGAAGCACTAACAGGTGGGTGCCCTGGGCATCATGCCCAAGACAGGAGTCCAGGAAAAGAGATGGATGTGGGGTGACAGGGAATCTCTCAGAACAAAGAGGGTGACAGGGCCTGAGTGTGAGGTGCCACTTGTGGGCTACCCAAGACCTAGCTTCCAGGAGGTTTTCCCTGCTAAGCACTACATCCAAGCTGGGAGACAGAAAGCCGCCCGGGTCTGGGCTCTCAACTGACACTGTGGAGGAAGATGAAGCACAGAGTTTATAGTATGCTGAGCCGAGAAAATTGGGCATCTGGGCATGGTGGTGAATGTCTATAATCCCAACAGTTAGGAGACAGAGTTGGAGGCCAGCCTGGGCTATACTATTGAAATACCATGGATAGAAAGAAAGAAAGAAAGAAAGAAAGAAAGAAAGAAAGAAAGAAAGAAAGAAAGAAAGAAAGAAAGAAAGAAAGAAAGAAAGAGAGAGAGAGAGAGAGGGAGGGAGGGAGGGAGGGAGGGAGAGAGAGAGAAAGAAAGAGAGAGAGGGAAGGAGGGAGGGAGGGAGGGAAGGAAGGAGGAAAGGAAACAAAATTGTGTGTGTGTGGTGTGTGATCCTCTTTCCTCCACCTTAGGGACAGTTCTGCAGCTAGAGCCTCTATAGCCCCAAGGAAGGGAGGATGTCAGCCCTGGAGCCAGGAAGATCTGAGTTCAAGTTCTGGTTCCACCTCTGACTACAGTCATGCATGCAGAGCACTTGGGTCAGGGACAATGAACCTCATATTTTAGAGTGACTCTGACGGAGCTAAAATCTCCTCCCAATGCCATTGTCGCTGTCTTAGTTGACACCAGGCCATATACGTCTCAGAACGTATCCCCACTATGACACCACACATGCCTGTAGTTACAGGGCTCTAGACAAGTTAACTCTCCAAGCCTCAGTTTCCACACCATAGTGCTGAGTTGTGAAGATTTAATGAAACAGTCTTCAGTGAGGGTAGTTGATTTCAGTCCCTAAATCATTGCTGAAAGATACAAGTCATCATTAGTCATTGACCAAAACCGAATATAGTGCTCATGATATATGCCCAGTGACCCTTCTAGCTCAACACATATAAGGTAGTAATCCACCTTATAGACCAAGAAGGGTCTATGATTTTCCAGTTTACAGGTGAGGAAACTGAGGCACAGGTTAAGAAAACTGTCCAAGTCCCACAGCTCAGGAGTGCCAGAGACAGGATTCAAACCCACCCTGGAGCCTCTGGAGTGGGTTCAACTCTGCTACCTCTTACCCTGCCTATGTACTTCTTCACCTCTCCACTTTGGGTGGCGAATTCATTGTCTCATCAAGTTCTTTGGTTGCAAAGCAGAAACGAATGTAGTATTATAGCATCCAACACTTTCAGATGTCATCTGTCACTGTCCTCAGAGAGGAGCTCTACTTGCTTTCTGAGCAAACATTTCTTACTGAGATTGTCAAACACTTGTCACTGCAGCATAACCTATCCTATCCTGACTGATACACCCTCTTGATACTGATTTATACCTAATCTTTATGCCACACGTGTAGAGGAGACGTGAGTGAATGCTTGTTGAGTTGAGGCAGACTCTATCCTCTGAGTTGCTTGACAGTTGAAGTGACCAAAATGGCTATGTTCACCCCTTCTCCCCATAACAATGTATGGGTGCCTGCTCATGTTAGCTGGTGTCTAATGATGTACTTGTTGGTCAGAAAGAAGTAATGCTTGAAACCTCCTTGCATATTACCACGCCCCAGAGGCTGGTGGGAGAGCTCAGTGGTTAAGAAAACTTGGTGAGCAAGTATCAGGACCTGAGTTTGATCCCCAGCACCTGCCTAAAAATTCAGGGATAGCAATGCATGCCTGTAACCCCAGTCCTGAGGTGGGTGGAGACAAGAGGATCAATGGCGCTCTCTAACTAAAAACCAGCAGCAACCGGTTCAGTGAGACACTCTTCAGGAAACAATGCAGAGGGGCGATAGAGGAGGACACCCCAAGTCTACTGTGGCTTTCATGCATGTGTGCACAGGACGCTTGCATCTGTACACACACACATGCATACACTGTACACACATGCACCATGTACACACAAAGAATACTGACATGGTCCACAGTCAATGAGCGGACCATGGAGTGTACCTCCAGGGCTGAGAGTAACTTCCATTGGATTTTGAGAGGACCTGGTCTTGTGATTGAAATGATTGTAAGTGAGCCTGATCAGGGATACTAGCTCTGCAGCAAGGGGATGTCATGACCTCCTACACCATTAACTTAAGCAGAGTGAATCCATATCAAGAGACAAAGTTCCTCGTTGATAGTGGGGCTCAGAATATAATGAGCAAGTGGGTTTGGCTCTTATATAGGAAAACCCCATAAGAATATTGTGGTCTGAATATGAAATGCCCCCCCAGAGTCTCATGCATTTATGATTAAACTTCATACTTAACCCCTCATCTGGGGGCAGAGGGTGGGAGGTGGAGCTTCGCTGGAGGTATGTTTCCCTAGGGCCTTGAAGCTTATTAGTCCAACCCTACTGGGTTTTCCCTAGCTCCCTCATTCTTGGCCACTGTCTCCCAGCGGCTATGGGAAGCCATGATGCCTGGCCTCTGCTCTGCCATGACAGGATGAAGCTTCCCTTGAGACTAGAAGCCAGAATAAACCCTTTCCTGCCACATGCTGCTTTGGGTTGGACATTTTGTCCCAGCAACATGAAAGTAATCGCTACAAATGTTATTTGAAAAGTAATAGTTTTCACTAAATTTTCAAAGTCTTAATGGTCAATTTAGTTGCATTGCTGGAAATGTACACAGTATTCTACAGGGAACTTTGGAGACCCCTTGAGTTCATTTTCCTATCTTTTTGTTTTGTTTTGTTTTGTTTTGTTTTTCGAGGTAGGGTCTCCCTCTAGTCCAAGCTGACCTGGAATTCACTCTGTAGTCTCAGGGTGGCCTTGAACTCACAGCAATCCTCCTACCTCTGCCTCCCAAGTGCTGGGATTAAAGGCATGTGCCACCACGCCCGGATTCATTTTCCTATCTTGATACAACAATTTTTTTAAAAAAAATAGTCAATAGATGTCCCTAAAGGCCACATGGAAATTAAAACAGTCTGACAAGTCTCTTCCACCTAATTCTGGAATTGTTGTCAGAATATCAGTGAACACAGGGACTGTGCGTGCCATGGGAATGCAAGCTGGGTATAGACAGAGTCCTTCCAGGATTGGAGTATATTGTATCTGGAATGGAGACTCAAGGATGGAACACGTGGAGACAGCATTGTGGTGGTTAATACTAATTATCTTTTAATAGGATCTGCATAGAATCACCTAGACACAACCCTCTGGGCATGCCTGTATGGGATTAATAGAGGTGGGAAGACCCACTCAAACATGGGTACATCTTTCCATGGGCTGGGGTCCTGGAGTGCCTAAAAGAGAGAAAGTGAGCTGAGCACCAGCATTCACCTCTCTGCTTCCCGACCGCAGACTGAATGTGGCCAGCCTCCTCCCACTCCGGCCACTCTGCCTTCCTCACCATGATGGACTGTATCCTTAAAGCTTGAGCCAGATCAGCCAAAATCCTCCTTAAGATGCTTTATTTGGTCAGGCATTTTGTCACAGGGATGGGAAAATATAGAATTTATACCCACAGCTACCCTTGTAGTCCATTCCCCTGTTGCCCATTGTAGTTGTGGAAGGTACCCATGGATCCGCTTGGCTGGTACATGTCCCTACAGGCACCTCATGGATTCAGGGGAAGCAGCAGGAAGGGGAGCCAGGACTGGTGGCATCTGAGGCCCTGAAGAGGCAACAGTGATCCTAGTAGCTTGATCTAGCTAGTGGCGTGTCTTTGAGAGTCAATCCTAAACACTCCATTCCTTTAGCCTTTCTCAAGATGACGTAACCCTTTCACTACACCATCATAAATACCTCCCTGTGTGAAGAGGCCCGAAGAGTCGTGCTCCCGGCCAACTCAGGCCTGTGGTCTGGCCATGAACCAACTCCGGATTTCTCAACTACAATGGTGCTGGGTTCTCCTTTGTGCAGTGAGGCCTGTCTTATGCTTTGTAGGCTGAGGAGAGCCCCCTAGCCCCCTACTGCTAGGTGACAGTAGCTACCACCTCCCTCTCCCAGCAATAACAATGCCAACACATGTGTTCCTTTTTATATAAAAGAAAAGAAAACTTGATTCTTAAAAGTTACCTCACCCCCTCCCACCACCCTCCTTTGTCCCCCATCCCCTCTACCGATCCCCCACATTTTATGTTCTTCTTTCTTCTATGTCGATATCTTCTTTGTGTTGTTCTTCTGTCCTCTTCCATTTTCCACAACAACTTGCTGGTGAGCCCAATATGATGCAGGTCTTGTGCCGATGACAACAGCCACTGGGAGGTCATGAGTACAATGACCACTTGATACCTGGGAGGCAGCATGACAAAGCACTCCTCCCCATCCCCCCATTTGGCTCTTACATTTTTTTTCTGCCGCCTCTTTCATTATAGTCCCTGAGCCACTGGAGGATAGGATAGAGATGTCTCATTTGAACACTCAACTGTCACTTCTTCTCAGCACGTTGATGAGTTTTAAGTCTCCCCGGCTGACATGGCTACCTGAAACAAGATGACTCTAACCAAAAGTAAGAACAGCACCAATATAATACAGAGACATAAGTATTTAGAAGGAAATTTAATGGGCATAATATATCCATGTAGCCAAACAACAGTAGTAACTTCCCCACAAGGATTTGTGTCCTTCCCAGCCACAGGCTTTTGACTAGGCTTTCAGTATCAGGCATGAATTCCCTCCCATGGAGGGGACCTCAAATTGAATCAGAGAGCAGTTGGTTTCTGCCATAACTGACATGCCACTATTGCACCAATGAGCACATCTGGCCTGGGTGGTCAGTTGTCAACATATTCATTTTTAATGTCCCCTAAAATGCCCAATCACACCAAGTTTGGTAACTTTGGGCTGACAAACCATGAGGACAGAGGCTAAAGGACATCAGTGACCTTCCCTGACTGTCTCTCCTAAGGTAGCAACACAGCTCTGTCCCACCTCTACCACCCATCTCTCTACATCCTATATCTTGCTGTCTTTTCTTTGTTCCTATAACCCTCTGCCTTTATTTCAGTCATTTGTTCATTTATTACTTTATGATTTTGGCTTGGTCCATATCATAAGGCAAGATCAGGCTGCCTTCCTTCTTGTAGTGTCTCCTGCACCTGGGAAGTGTCTGGTACACAGTAGGAATTCAGCCAGTACCAGCTGATGAATGTGTGAGAGACTTCCACTAGGAGTTCCCAACAGAAGTGATCTGACAGGCACTTACTCTGTTCTGGACAGCAGGATGGGTCCTTCCTATACTTAATCCTTGGAACCTCACAGATTAGGAAGCTCAGGTGCAGAAAAGTCCAGGAACAAACTGCTGGCTAAGTAGATGCAGGAAACACTTCAGGGCTGCCTGATCCCAAGCCAGGGCTTCTATAAGGCATCAATCACACTGCCACCCTAGGACACAAGGAGAGCTGAGAGGAACCGTCTCCAGGGCTTTGATGGGGCCATGACCCAGGTGACTATATCCCACAGACCTTGGCTTCTATGGCAGGATGAGTCTCCCATCACCAGCCCAAATGGGCCAGGAGGCCAGAGCCCAGGTCCTGGCACTGGCCAGAATATCCAGACTGAGAGAATGTAAGACTTCTAAGTCCCAAGGCTTAGAAGTCTCTCTCTCTCTCTCTCTCTCTCTCTCTCTCTCTCTCTCTCTCTCTCTCTCTCTCTCTCTCTCTCTCTCTCTCTCTCTCTCTCTCTCTCTCTCTCCCAATATGGAGAGTTTGGGGCCAGCTGTCCTTTGGTGGCCTCCAAACTATTTCTTCCTTTTTCCAGAAAGAAACTGCAAACCCAGCCTAGTATAACCCCATCCCTCCATGCTTGAGTGGAGCAATGAGAAGCATAACCTCCAGGAATCCCCTCCCCCGCTCTGGCACAACTGTGAGACCTGTGTGAGGCTCTATGGCGGTCCTCCCTGCTGTTAGCTCTTCAGCTTTCTCTAGGGATGCTTCTGTGTTTGTCCAACACACTTCATTGTTTCCAAATGTTAGTCGGGGCTAGCTATAAATCCTCGCTCCTTTCAGGGAAGACTGACTAGCTGGTTCTACACAGCTGAATCACTCATAGGAGGGTAGGAATGTCAGAGAGATAGGGAAGAAGTTCCAACTTGTGCCCCATGATTGCAGCCTTTTGAACTGGTTAGTGTGGACATGAACACAGCTACATGTCTTGTGCAAGATCTAATAGGATAATGGTATTTTATTTTTTTATATTTGTGTTTATTTGCCCGTGTGTGTGTGTGTGTGTGTGTGTGTGTGTGTGTGTGTGTGTGTGTGTGTGTGTACCAGGCTCTCCTGCAAATGAATGTTAGAAGCTTTGTACCTCTGGATATATATGGATGCTGGAGAACAACCCAGGCTGGCAGGCTTTGCAAGCAAATATCTTTAACCACTGAACTATCTCCTTGGCCATCGTGGCATTTTAAATGAAGTCATTTGAAAGTTTATTGGCTGGGATTTAGTATTTGGTGCTTTGCTGTTTACAGTCTTGCTGTTTTACACCCTTTTTCTTGTGTACTTATTTGAGTGCTGGGGATGGAACCCAGGGCCTTGTGTGAACTAAGTAGGTGTTCTACCCCTGAGCCCATCCCAGCCCTATGGCTCATGATGGCACTGAGCTCCAAATAACATCTTCTATGGAGGGAAACAAGCCGGGATAATAAACTCCAACAATTTGAAGACACTGTTCCCATTTTTTGTTTTTGTTTTGGGATTTTTTTAAAATGTTTGCTTTTTTGAGGAAGAGGGAGAAAGAGAGAGAGAGAGAGAGAGAGAGAGAGAGAGAGAGAGAGAGAGAGAATGTGAGGGGCACACCAGAGCCTCTTGCTACTGCAAACAAACTCCAGATGCATGCGCCACTTTGTGCATCTGGCTTTATGTGGGTATTGGGGAATTGAACCCTGCTTGGGATGGTTCAAACAAGCGCCTTTAACCACTGAGCCATCTCCCCAGCCCAGTTAGGGTTGTTAAGATAGACTCTCCTTACATAACCCAGGCTGGCCTCAAATCCATGGTTCTCCTCTTGTAGAGCTGGGGTAACAGGCTTGCATCACCACACCCCCTTTTCCCCTTTTTGTTACGTGTATGTGTGTGTAGGTGACATAAGCTATAGTGTATGTGTGCAGGTCAGAGGACATCCTCAAGTGTCCTCACCTTCCACAGTGTCTGAGTCAGTCTTTATTGATTGCTGCTCTGTGTGCCAAGCTAATGACCTTCCAATGGATGCCCTTGTCTCTGTCTCCCCCCTCACCACAGGAACTCTGGGATTGCAGACTTTCCCTACAACATCTGCCTTTACATAGTTTCTGCGAGTCAAACTCAGGTCCTCAGGCTTGCACAGCAAACACTGCCCACTGGGCCATCTCTCTAGCCCACTTGTTCCCGCTTTTATCAGTGACATCAGGACACATCTTACGTGACAGGGATGGTGGTCAAACTGGCAACTTAATGGTCTTAGAAGCTTAAGATGATGGTGTGAGCCATACCAACAGCTTCTCAGATTTAATGAGCTGCATGTTTTGATGACATGACAGACTCAGCCAAAGGTCATACAGCATAAATGGGAGAACCAGAACTTGAACCTGAGAGCAGTGAGCCCTTCCCAAGTCATGAGCACCAGGCTGCACTCAGCAGTAGTTGCTACCATGGCTGGGGAACTCTGGCTTATGTGATCAGAGTATGTAAGCCCAGAGGCACACAGAGCCACTTGTGATCTTAGAAGGGACACTGAGTATTGTCATGTCGTCCTTCCCCGCCTTTGCTGTGGATTCTCTGCTTCTCCTCATGTTGCTTAGAGAGATTTGCTTTGAACAAATGTTACCTAACATTAATCTCCTGAAGCAAGCTGGCCTCCTCTTGCTGCCTGACTGTATATGGACTCATTCCCCACAGCAGGACAGAGACGAGCCCAGGAGAGACTTTTGTCCTTCTCACCTAGAGAGGCTCCTTGTACACACATCCCACACAACTGCACATAGGTTGCTTGTGCGCAGCGCACACACACGTCTCCAGCTGGCCTCCAGTGGAGGGGTCGGGCGATAAGAACGCCTGACAGAGAAAAGGGAGATGGGCAAACGCAGGCCATGTCTTTCCATTCCAGGTCAGATTCGCCCCCTGAGCCTGGCTTGTGCTCCAAGGAAATCTTCACATACGAAGACTGCTCAAGTTTGGCTCTCAGAAGAAGTGGAATGCTTGGGAAAGCTCAGATCATCTTCTGAAACTCAAACACAGCCTTATTTTTAATGGTCTTTCTGGGCCTATATCTGAAGACACGCCCTGTTAGCCAAAGCAACCGACCATTTGCATGCATTTGCTGAGTAGGAAGGACCCGGCTTGGAGCTGACTCAGAGCTGGGCTGGCATTTGAATTTCTGCTGCTTACTCTGTGATTGTGCTGAGGGCCTCTGAGACCTCGGGCTCCTCCTCTGTAGAGTGAAGTGGGTGCAGGGGCCTAAAGACAGCCACATACTCTGTTATTTTCCATCCAGAATTGGACTCCAGTCCCCTCTCCTTGAATCTGGATTAGCCTTAATAACTTGATTGACTAAGAGAATATGGCAGAGATGCATTGTGGGAACCCCCAGAGCCTATCAGCTGCCATGTTTGAAGGTAGCCCACAGATGTCTACAGGGAGTGTGACCAAGATTCAAGGGTGACAGCCGGCTCCACTCATCAGTCATGTGACTGGGCAGTGCATCTCCCAGCCCCCAGGGATCCATCACAGTTGGCAACACCCACCCAGATCAGGGGTCTGTAGGTCACTGGAAGGTGTCAGTCACATGATGAAGGAAGAGGTCCTTACAGAGCACAGCACAGCTGCTGCCTTTCTCTGTGAGATCAGAGGGCCAGGAACCCAGGAAATTTACACATCTGAGTGCTGGGCACTCTGCAAAGTGAACCACAGAGGCCACCATGGTCCCCTCGGTGTCAAGGGCATCAACTGTGTCATGCAATGCAAGTGTTCAACAGCATCCAGTGGTGGGACCTGCTTGTGGTATTCTTAACAGTGTGAATGACCAGGTTTCCAGCAACTCTCTGGAATTGGTCTCAATGATGACAGAGCAGGAGGCCCAGAAGGTTTGGGGTTAATCCTTATGGATTTGGGTGGGGTGCCGTTGCATGTGGGAAATGTATAAGTGAGTCATTTCCTGACTCTCAGAAATGGTGGAATCTAGAGAAAGATGGACCAGCCCTCCCCATTCCCAGGGCCCACAGGCCTGGCATTGAAGTACCATCGTCCAAGGCAGATGGATGCCCAGGCCTGCCTTCTGCCTCTTCCTCGTCTCTCAGGGCCCGAGGGAATCTACCCAGCTCAGCATCTGTCCCATGTCAGATGGACATGAACAAGCAGACAGTCCATGGAACTGGCATCACTGTCTCCCAGTCCTGGTGCATAAAGGGGGTCCCATCATTGCTCCCCAGTAGCAGCTGCCAGCCTCAGATCACAGAGAGCTTGGAAATCAGCCCGTGAGGAGGGGCCCCGAGTGGAGAGCTAACCTGTCCAAGCTCCCAGCGGAAGCTGCTTCTGTCCTCACTCAGTGCATCCCCCAACATCACTATTGAGCCAGAATTCCCAGGCTTTCTCCTTAGTGGTATGTATTGTGTAAATAATGGTCTTGTGTTACCCTCACCATGCTTCTAGGATGAGCGTCAAGAAAGCAAGGGCTCGTTCCGTCTTGAGGTGGCACAGCCCAGCCACAGATAGGATCCTGGCCCATTGTGAGCCATTCAGCTGCGTGTGGTGACACATGCCTGTCATCCCAATACTAAGAGGTGGAGGCCAGCCAAGTCTACACAGTGCGGTGCTCACAAAATCGAATGATGGAGGCTGAGGAGGCAGCTGAGTCGGTAAAGTGCTAGCCACACCAGGGTCCAAGTTCAGATCCCCAGCCCCCACGGAAAAATGCCAGGCATGGTGGTGCACACCTGTTATCCCAGCACTGGGAAGACAGAGACAGGGCATCCCTAGGGTTCATTGACTGACTAGCCAAACTGGGTGAGCTCCAGGTTTACCAAAAAACCCTGTCTCAAAGAAAGAAGTCAAGAACAATTCCCACCGAGGAGGATACCCAGTAAATTGGGGACAGGGAGGAGAGAATTATGGATACCAACGTAATATTTACTAATACAATATATCTAATTTTGGACAATAAAAATATCAATTTAATAAAAAAGAACAGTCGAAGAAGATATCTGTAATCAAACCCTAGCCCCTGCCTGCACATACACATGTGTGCACATGCATACATAACACACAGACACACAGAAAACGGCAAGGTCATTCAGTTATTCAACACATAATCATCTATGCATCTATGCTGTGTCGTGCAGATACAAAGGTGATGAAGACGTAGCTCTGTCCCCACCTCCTCTTTCCCAGCCCAGCAGAGACACGAATAACTAAACAAGATAGTGTGATATGAGCCAGACCACCTTCTCAGGTTAGCTCATCTGTATTCTAAGACAGTGGCTTCCGGCTCGCAGGTATTCCTGGGTGGGTTCAGACTGTGGCTGGTCCCATTACCTGCCACACCTTGCTCTCGTCTCTCTGCAGAGACAGTGATTGGTCCGGAGGGTTCATGGGAAATTCAGGAGTCATAGCAACCCCCCAGCCTGGCCACAGAGGCCTCAGAAGGCAGCCTACACCCCTGGCATCTCTTCTGGGAGCTGAGTTTTGCATTTCGAAATCAGAGGAGAGAAAGGCTGTAATTATTAAAATTGTGTATATAGGAGAGTTTAGCCTTTCATTTGAGGTGTCCTAATGACCCTTCAACAACTGCTCGGGAAGATAATAGGGTTTAGAGCAATTACACAGCCTGTCAAATCTCGGCCATGAGCGATTCCCATTCGTGCTCCCAGCTGAACTGGAAAGGCTCTCAACAGCCTTGCACATCCCAGATGTTTCATGGAAGAACACAGCAGGGGGCTGAGCACCATCCTGGCTCTGGGAGCTTAACTCCTTCCATGCCAGAGTCACCTTCCTGTGCTGCCGGGCTCTGGCTGCGGGTGAAGTGTTGGAATGATGTGTTTGAGAGTTAAAACTCAGCTCTGGGACTCAAAATGCTCTTTCCTTATCTTTTTTTTATTGTCCGTCATGAGTTACATTTTTAGTGGGCAAACAGTGAGTTGTTATCCCCAATTTCCAGATGCTCCTCTCCCCCATCCCCAATCAGCTGGATATCCTCCTCCGTGGGTCGTCTGGATCAGTCCTTGTGACAGGGGACCATGGATAGCCTAGTATTCAGTCAGGTTCTCCTGGCCCTAGTATGTTGTTACTGAGGGGTGCCATGCCTCTGGATAGTCTTTCCTTATCTTGAATTAAAATTTTTTACTAAAACTTTAAAAAAATTGTAAATGTTAATGGTGTACTGTGATACTTTGGTCCCTGTAGGCTTGTGTGTGTGTGTGTGTGTGTGTGTGTGTGTGTGTGTGTGTGTGTGTGTGTGTACATGGTAACAGGTTAAACATATCTGTCTCCTCAAACATGTTTCTTGTGTGTTTGTGTGTGTGTGTATGCTTGCGTGCACATGAGCGCATGTGTGCATGTGTTCACGTGTATGTCATCTCACATATGTGTACTTGTATGATGAGGCCAGAGGTTAATGTCAGGTGTCTGCTTACTGAGACGGGGTCTCTCACTTGAACTCAGAGCTCACTGGTTTGGCTAATTTAGCTAGCTAGCTGATATTGGGAATCCTGTCTCCAGATTTAAGCCCTGGAATTATGGGCTGGCCACCATGGCCATCTGGCACATGGGTACTGGGGATCCAAACTCATGTCCTCACAGTTACACGGCAAGCTCTTTACCAACCGAGCCATCTCCCTGCCCTGTGTGTCACTTCTTTATAAAGCATTCACAATTCTCCCTCCCGGTTTTCTGAGATATGCATAATCTCCATCTACTGCTATCCTACCTGGCTGTAAACACCATGGCGTCTTGCTCCTGTTTAACGGTGGCCTGGTACCCATTCCTCACCCTTTCCCCGGTCCTCTCTTCCCCTACTCCCTCCAGCCTCTGCTGTTTCCATGCCAATATCCCGAGTGAGATCATGTGGTACTTCCTTGCTATACCTAGCTTATTTCTTTTGATAGGATGAATGGTCCATCCACCCTGTGGCACACGACAGGGTTTCACTCTCCTTGGAGGATTTTATGGAGGAATAGTATTCTATAGTTACCACCTATTTTCCGCACCCATTTACTGGCCGACGGGCTTAAGGAAGGTTGTTCTAAGGTATCTTGGCTCTTCTCTCTTTTGATTGAGCCAGGGGACTTCACCCAACCTTGGTGGCCATGGTGCTAGTGCTGACGTGTGGTCAAGGTGCTAGCTGGAAACCTATGACCTGCTCAAACTAGGTCACTTAAGAGGAGTTCAACAGGGGAGCTCTTGGCAGGGCTCAGCTTGACTGGAGAAACACACAGACAACCCATTCCTTGCAGAACCAGCTTGCAGACAACCTGTCGGTTCCCACCATTGCCTCGGGCATCATGAAGTGATGTAATAAGCATCTCCCTTCCAATCATCTCATTTGTTCTGCCAGTGGGGTGTGACTAAAGCAAAATGGGTTTTGTTCTTTGTTTTTTTTTAGTGTGTGTGTGTGTGTGTGTGTGTGTGTGTGTGTGTGTGTGTGTGACAGACACAGAGAGAGAGAAGACAATCCAACCTCTGGTGTTGCTCCTCTCCTCCCACCTTCTTTGAGGCAGGTTTCTGGTTCATTTATCTCCATCACGTGTGCCAGGCTAGCTGGCCCACAGCTTGCAGAATTCCCTTCTCTGTCTCCCATCTTGCTGTTGGAGGGCTGGGATTGCAGACACACACTACTATGTCCAACTTTTCCTTGAGTGCTGGGAATCCCAACTCAGCACATGCTTTATCCACGGAGCATCTCCCCAGCCCTGTTTTTTTCAAAAGTGATTTTCTCCTGGAGTCAGATTCATGCCTTGGGCAGCAGCAGGCTCCCTCCCACACCACCCTTCCCGCTTCCTTCAACTCTGGTCCTGGTAACCAAGCCCAGGAAATCAAAGCTTCCATCCCAGCAATGGTTTATATCCAGGCTCTGCTGCTGAATGGTTTAGACTGGCCAGTCCACCACACTTCAGGGTCCTTGTTCTGTGGAAACCCATCCCAAACTCCCTGACCTTTGTAAGGACTAAAACAATATGTGTATGAGACCCATGTGCACAGAGAGGGTGTACTAAGGATATAGGAGCCATTTTCCCTCCTTCTGAGAAAAGACAGAGACTTGTGGACCCAGTTGTCAGGCATCTGTCCTCAGAAGTAGAATTCCCCATACAGCCCCAGGGATCCCACTGGGTTGGCAACCTACTTGAGAAATATTGAATCTGAGGCTGGGGATGTGACTAACACCTGTAATCCTAGTGCTTAGGAGGCAGAAACAGTAGGATCAGAAGTTCAAGGTTATCCTCAGCTACATAGAGAATAGCAGGACAGACTTGCTACATGAGACCCTGTTTTAACATTTAAAATTTTTTTTTAAATCACATCTGAACTCTGAGCTTCCAGGCTGGGATTTTGTTCAGCTCACCTTTCATACCTACCTGGCAGGTACCATGCCTAATGATGGCACATGTATACTCACTGGATTCTAGGGGAAAGTTTTTGGGTTCTTTGCCTGGTGAGTATCCATTTTCTGAATAAAACAATCATGTGACCTTTGAAATTTAGGGACCAGTGATGAATGAGTTTATTTATGGAACTTATGAGTCCTCAGCCTTGTGTTTGTGTGTGTGTGTGTGTGTTCCTGCAAATGAATGACAAATCCATGTGCTACTTCATGTCCAGATTTATAGGAATGCTGGGGAATTGAGTTCAGGCCAGCAGGCTATGCAAGCAAGCCCCTTTAACCACTGAGACACTTCTCCAGCCCTTTTAAAGATGGCCTTCCTAAGGAGAACAGGAGCACCCATCTTGGACCTAACGTGTTGTCATGGAAACACTAAAAGTAGTTTGGGCCTCCTTTGATTCCTGCTCCACTTCCATAAAAGTCAGCATTGCCTCCTTGTTTGCTGCACACAAGAAGCCTTAAAAGAAATAGCTAGAAACAGAAGTCCAATGATACATACTAGCACACGTGCCATAATTCAGCTCTTCCCAGCCATGGCAGACATCAATAATCAATCGATGATTTCTCTATGCCTTCCTCAGCAACCTAGCCACAGTTCAGAGAGCTTTTGGAGTTGTGATTGTTGTGTTTTGTATTCATAAACTCCTTTGCTTTGCTAAAAAGCAAAACAATATACATATCACATTCAAAACATGCATCACTGTGCACATGCTCAGGACCGTGGAAACCCATCTCAGTAGTGTTATCACTGGCCTATTTTGTTTATGTGTAAGCAATAAATATATTGCAGATTATTAATGGAATGGCATATTTAAGAATTGCAGCTATTACTGATCAATTGGATGGAATGATTACTGCAATCACTGTGTAATTAGAGCCATCCTGGTCTACGGTTGGTCCTTCTGCTCAACAGAGTCCCTGAGCTGAGAAGAGACCAACCTGGACTCCGGAGCAGCCAATCTGCTGATTGGAAGATTCAGTAGTGAAGTTATCCTTGGATTCCCTGACAAACTGATCGGGGATGGGGAGGGGGGAATTGGGGAATTGGGATAACAATTCATTATTTGCCCACTAAATAATGTAACTCATTATGGACAATAAATATATATTAAAAAAAAGTGTAGGTGCCCCACCTTGATGAATGTTTCCAGCTGAAGGTTACAGAAACCCTCACTTTGCCTGGTGAGGTGGTGCACGCCTTTAATCACAGCATTCTGGAGGTACAGGTAGGAGGATCTCTGTGAGTTTGAGTCCAGCCTGGGACTACAGAGTGAGTTTCAGGTCAGCCTTGGCTAGAGGGAGACCCTACCTTGAAAAAGAAAAGTAAAGAAGAAGCGGTCTAAGCAGCCTACAAAGCAAAAGACAATCCCCCCCCACACACACACCAAAAACTTTTAAAAAAAATACCTAGAATTGTTTGAGGCCCTCATCACAAAGATGTTTATCAATCAGTCCTGTTGTTCCTGAAATTCAAGGAGACCCAAGAAGAAAGGTGAAGGAGACAAACAGGAAATGGGCAGGGACATGATGGAGTCAGTCAAGCCAGTGGCTGCACCTTCCTTCAGTGCTGCTGTCTCAGGCATCGGAGCAGCTATGACAAAATGCCCATGGCTGGGTAAGCTGCAAGGAACAGTCCTGGAGGCTGGGAACTACTCCAAGGTGAGGGGGCTGAGAGAGCCTGTCTGGTGAGGGCTGCTCCCTTTCAAGTGACATCCTGGTGTTGCACCTCTGAAGGGAATGAACGCTGTGTACTTACATGACAGAAGGGACAGGATAAAGGGACCAAGTGCTGTGTGAAGCCTCGTGTGTGTGTGTGTGTGTGTGTGTGTGTGTGTGTGTGTGTGTGTGTACGTGTGCCCACATGTTCCTCAGGTTCTTTTGTGGAATGCTAGGTTTAATATTACAATATGGGTGTCAAGGCTGTGGAAATGTGACAAATGTCCCTGTGTAAGTGCTGCAGAACGGTATGACTCTTAATGATTTTAAACAAGACATTTAGTGTACATCTGAGGTCTGATGGTTTTTAAATTGTTGCCTAAGTTTATGCCCAGGCACTAACCCTGGGGAAGTTTATTACAAATAAATTTCATACATATGTATGTACATAGGCATGTATTAATTTATGTGGGAATTTAAAAAATTATATACATACACATATATGAATATATATAGCCCCCCACCCTTGAGCTCATTTTTATAACACTAGCTATCAGCTTCATGCTTGGTTTTTATTGCTGTCTGGTAGAACATGATTTTTAGTGCCAAAACCAGACAAGATTTTAGGCGCAGAATAAGATACATTTGTGCAGATAGATACCATCCACCGTTTTTAAAACAGAGTGCCTCCCTGGCCTGGAACTCACCAAGTAGGCTACAGTGACTGACCAGAGAGCCCCAAGGTTCCCGTCTCTGACTTACCAACTCTGAGATTATAAACACATACTACCTTGCCCGGCTAAATTCACATGAATTCTGGGGTTTGAACTCAGGCTCTCCTGCTTGCAAAGCAAGCACTTTACCAACTGAGCTGTCTCCCAAGCCTCCTGAATCATGTCCTCATCCCATTCTCATGGGCCACTCACTCACTCAAGTCCCACCTCACACACTGGCCACTGAGTTCCAACCTACAAATTATAGGGGACCCATCTGAGACTCCTGGGATTTCCTTTCTCCTGCGAGAATAGCTAGGCAGGGATCTGTTGGGCTGAGAGCACGTGTGTGCCAGCCTCCACCAGGAGGAAAGCACCAGCCATCTTGGAAATTCACCTCTTATGTTCAGTTTCCTGGTAGCAGGACCCAGGCTGTCCCCCGATCCTGCTCTGGCTTGTAAGGACGTGAGCTGGTTAATCCTGATTGATTCATCCCATGACTTTACCACCACCTTACATTATTAAGTAAAATAACCATCCCCCAGATAGATAGATAGATAGATAGATAGATAGATAGATAGATAGATAGATAGATAGATAGATAGATAGATAGATAGATAATGGATGGATGGATGGATGGTAGATAGATAGATGGTAGATAGATAGATAGATAGATAGATAGATAGATAGATAGATAGATAGATAGATAATGGATGGATAGATAGGTAGGTAGATAGATGATGGATGGATAGATAGATAGATAATGATTGGATGGATAGATAGGTAGATAGACAGAATTTTTATTATTAAGACAGAGTCTCAGGTATCCCAGGCTAGCCTGGAACTCAAAATGTAGCCAAGGATGACCTTGAACTTCTATTCCTCCAGCCCCCACCTCTCACATGCTGAGATTACTGGCATGCATCACTTGGTTAATGCTGGGATAGAACCCAGGACATGGTGCCATCCCCCTGAATGACATCCCCAACCTCTGTCACCTCCTGCCCAGATTGATAATGATTTTTAATATCTGTGTCCTTACTGTGCCTGGTGGCCCTGGCCTGCTTCCAGCATACCCTGTGCATGCATTCCTGGCGAGGGGCCTTGGGATGCTGCAGGATGCCAGAACTGGCCTGTCTCATTGGGCATGCTTGAGGAGGGATCAAGAAGCAGTACAACCCACAATGGGATTTGTTCTCTTTATGCTTTTGCTTTTTTCTTTTTTGTACTTTTTACTTTTATTAAAGTAATACATGCACATAATTTAAAATCAAAGCCTACTAAATCGCACTAATGGAAAAGCCCCAGTCCCCTCCCTTCTCTTCCCCTCCCCTCTTTCGCCCTGATTCCAGCTCCTGGGAGCCCACTACTTCTCACCCTTCCTTCCTGTGTCTTTTCTCTCCTCATGATTGGAAAAATTGCTGTTCCTTGGTGTGTCCATTTTCATGTCTTGGGGTCCTGTGATGGTAGAAAAAGTTGAGTTCTTTCTGGCCCCTTCACCTACCCCAACATACAGCTGTGTATCACCTAATGATGGGGACTTGTGTGAGAACTGTGTCACTGGTGATCTTATCACATGACTATTATCACAGAGACACTCAAACGATGGTGTGAGTGTCACCCCTCGCAGCTTCCTGATGCCATCAGGAGATACACTGAGCAGGAGATGTGTGAGGCCTCCGCTCATGGAGCACAGGAGACTGTCGTCAATAAGCTTTTTTGTATGTGTATATGTGCATGTGTTCATATGTGTGTGCATTTGCACATGCATATGGATGTGCATGTGTGTGGAAGCCAGAGGTAGAGGTCAGGTGTCCTCCATCTTATTTTGTGAGATAGCGTCTCTCATTGAACCTGGAGCCTACCGATTCAGCTAGACTAGCTGGCAAGAATGCCCATGGTATCCTCCTGTCCCCACCTCCCCAGCACCCAGATGTGTGAACACACCACCACACCCAGCATGTCGCGTGAGATCCAGACTCAGGTCCTTATGCTTGCGTAGTAAGCACGTTACCCACTGAGCCAGCTCCCCAGCCCCAGTAAGCTTTTCTTGTAAGTAGAAATACACTCTAAAATAATGGTTTTTAATTTTAATATTTTTTTCTTTATTTGCAAGGGAGGAAGGGGGAGAGAGAGAGAGAGAAAGAGAGAAAGAGAGAGAATGGCTATGCCAGAGCCTCTAGCCACTGTAAATGAACTTCAAATGCATAAAGACCACTTTGTGCATCTGGCTTTATGTTGTTACTGGGGAATCAAACCCGGGTCGTTAGACATTGCAGGCAAGTGCCTTAACTGTTGAGCCATCTTTCCAACCCTAAAATAATGATTTTTAAACAGCACAGTATAGGAAATACATAGTTACTACCATGATCAAGTATGAGGTGCCGAGGATAACATTGCGTGCTGGGCTCTTCTCCTCCAGCGGTGGATCTAGCACAGGATCATGCATTGCATCTGACAGGACAAAGGTTATGGTGTCCCTAAGGGTGGGAAATTCCTCAGCTCCTTCATATCTATCTCACAGGGCCATACCAGTATGTGGTCTGCCGACCCCCCAAACCTCCTGCTCAGTCTCTGTGTCAGTCAACAGTCAGGGTTGAGGTTGGCTACAATCTATGTTTGCTGGAGAGCCAGGAAGACAGCCGCTGTATTCATCACCTTCCCATATCTGGGATGAAGAGCTGAGATAATTAACCTAGAAGAAAAGGTCCTTTTGGCTCACAGTTTGGGAGGTTTGGGTCCATAATGTGGCTTCGGGGCCCAGGGAAAAAGCATCGCACCATCGGGGATGGGGGGGTTGCATGTGGAGAAGGAAAGCTTCTCACTTTGTAGCCAGAGAGCAAAGAGTAAATAAATAAATGGGAAGAGGCACAGCCCCTCAGCCCCCCCTCAGGACACCTTCAGGGACTCTAAGATCTCCCACCTCTCACTGGTTTCAGCGCCTCCCTCCAGAAGGTGTTCAGGGCAGGAACTCACCTGGAAGAGGTCTGCCCTCATCTCATCATGGGTCTCAGTGTCCTCACCCCATAACCCTAGGACTTTGAATGAAATGTCCCCCTCACTGTCCCATCACAGGGCCTGATAGGCCACTTGTGTCCACCCCTCCTGTGTCCACTCCCTCCCCAGGCATCAGCTCCTCCCAACCTGCTGGTCTGGAGTTTGTGGGGCCTGCCCCCTGCCTCCGGGTGCTGTGAGTGTCCCCACCACTGCAGTGCCTCAGGCAGCTGCACAGTCCTGCTCAGTTGCATGCTGCTCATTCCCAGTGGGTTTCTTCTTGCAGTTTTCTATGGGCTTAAAAAAATGCAGTTTTACCCACACCCTTGTCCTCTAACTCCCAAATGAGGAGGCCAGAGGTTCTTAGGAGGGAACCAGCTTCATGGCACAGCATCTGCCCTGAGCTCCCAAGCACAGGCCACTTACAACAGCCCATTTCTACCCACCACAGGGAAGAAAAAAGCCCAGAGCCAAGGGTCCCCTCAGCCTCATAGATATTTCCCTAGATGCATGGATTGTCATACCTCTCTGACCCTCAGTCATCTCATCTATAAAATGGGAACTTTAACTAGACTCCTCCAGAAAAGGTTGCTGAGGTAAGGCAAGGTGTCACCAGGGAAGGCCCCGGCCCCCAGCAGGTGTCTGTGGCGTGTTACCATGCGTCCCTTCCCCTGGCTCCCCAGCCATGGCTGTCAGTAGCTCTGTGAAACACCCTCCTCACGTCTCAGCTCCACTCTCCCAAGCAGCAGTCATGCTGAGCTCCGAGCCTGGCTGAACATGTGCTGGGAGGAAAGAAGTGTGTCTCACAGGCGTCCCTCTGGGCCAGAGCCAGGAGCTCCGTGGCATTCTTCTCAGCGAGGAAAGCAGAGCAGCTGCAGGATATATTTTTGTCTTCCTCTGAATGGGAAGCAACTCGGACGACAGTGCTCCCTTCCAGCCAGGAGCACAGTGCTGCATCCACTCTCTCTCCTTGGCCTCCACCGAGTTGGCAGCCCGAGAGCTGGCAGCTTCTCTCTTAGGAACTTCAGGGTGTATCCAGTGTGCCCCATGGTACCCAACTAGATGAGTAGGTGGAACAGCATATGCTTGAGGCATAGAGGAAAGAAAAGAAGAGAGGAAGAAAAGGAGGGAAGGAGAGAGAAGGGAGGAAAAGGAAAGGAGGGAAGAAAGGAAGGAAGATGGATGAGAGAATAATGGATGGATTGATGGAAAGATGGATACATGGAGGGAGGGATAGTGGATGGAGAGATAGGTGGATGGACAGATGATGGATGGAGAAATGGATGGATGGAAGGATGGAGAAAGGAATGTGTTGGATGGTATTGTAGTCAGCTCCATGTTTCTGGGATGAGCATCCAAACCAGAAACAGTTTTGGGGAGGAAGAGATTTGTTTCAGCTTACAGATCCAGGGGGAAGATCCATCGATAGCAGAAGAAGCTGCCTCCATACACCCAAGCAGAGAGAAACCATCACCAGTCAGCTTGCGCCAAAAGCAACAAGCACAGATAGCAATAAACAGCTGGGGATTGACAGTGAGCAGCCAGAGCCCTGAAAACTCTGCATACCTTTAGGCCGGAAATCAGATCCGCCCCCCAAACACACCTTTGGGCTAGAGCCTAGGATCCACCCACAGTGACACCTCCTCCAGCCAGGTGGCTGGAGATCCAAGTTATAAGCTTTAATAAAACACCTGAGTCTATGGGGGACATCAATTCAAACTACCACAAATGGGTAGAGAGATGGGTGGATGGAGGGAGGAAGGGAGGGATGGTAAGATGGCTGGGTGGACAGACAAAGAGATTTACGGATGGATGGATGATGGAGAGATGGATGGAGGTGTGGATGGATGCGTGTGGTGAACAGCTTCTTCCTTCGGTCCTGAGTGACATTGTAGTGTCCCTCACTGTCCCTTGTGGAGCTGGCAGGTGCTCTTTACGAGGCAGATACAAGTTCAGGCCCTCGGAGAAGCGAATACAAGAGGCTAAAGACCCAGATGAGACTACACATGGAGAGCCTTTGTCAGGGTGTGCATGGGGGAGGGAACATAAGGAGGAGCTGGAAAAGACCAGCACAAGCCATACAGAAAAAAAAAGGAGAACAGACTCCTCTAGCAGCCAAAGAGAAGATCAAAGATGTTGTCCAGGAGCCATCAAGCCAAAAGTGGCCGTCAGAGGAGGCCCAAGTTTGCCAGGAGTGACCTTGATTGAATCCTTGGAGCAGCTCAGGACAAGTGGGGCTCTGGGCAAAGCCCCCCAACCTGGTCTCCATAACTAACATTATGCTTCCTGTTCTGGGAAATAGTGAGGTGCATTGTCCAGGAAGGGAAAGTCCTACACTGTGGGTCTTGAGAGGGCTGCCTTCAGCAATTCTGATAGACTCGGGACTCAGGATGGCACAGGAAGTCTCCAAGGAGCCCAGGGATAAAGAAGTCCCTTGAATCTGGCATAGCCCAGATTTTTTTCTTAGCATGGCTCCAAGGAGTAGTGTTTGAGATCTGTAATCTAAGAGAGAGAGAGAGAGAGGGGAGAGAGAGAGAGAGAGAGAGAGAGAGAGAGAGAGAGAGAGAGAGAGAGAGAGAGAGACTAACACAAATAAAGCAGAAGTCGAATGTCACTGTTTGGTACCAGGCTTCCCCTGTGCACAGCGCTCTATAGTGACAGAGCAGTTCCCATTGGCCTTCTTGAGCATGAGTCGTACAACCTGGACATCACAGTCAGGGCATTACATCTTCATTTCGGAGCTCACGCAAACACTGGCCACAGTGATAACTGCTGAATTTATTGAGACCCTTCTCACGCCAGACACTGACCTCAGCAATTCCAACTTTATTACTTTAATCTGCTCGCACAGGAAGGTAACTGTGGCTCAGAGAGGTTAAGTGATTGATTTGAGACCACACAGCCAGCCAGCAGCAGACCCGCATCTGAACTCCAGGTCTGATTGGGTGGCCCCCTTTCTCACTTGATTGGCAGCAGGGCGGAAGGACCCCCTAAGTGGGCTGTTTAGAACCTGCTCTATATCACAGTGGAAGTAGGTGCGGGGAATGTGAAGTGGGTAGTGATTTTTCTCTATCTTTTTATTGCCTTTGTTTATTGAGGGACAAATCATAGCTGTTTTCTTTTGTGTTTCTAGCACAATAAAAATAAAAGATATGCTGGCAATCTGTTTAAAGGCTTAGGCGATTCCAGAATTCGAGCTGTCGGCTTTATGCCACACGCTGGTCTACAAGACATCAGAGTGCCAGCCGTTTGGGGCCCGCCAAGGACGTCGGAATTTGTTATCAATCACACATGGTGGTCACAAGCTTGACCACATGGCCATCTTCCCATGGCTCAGACCGAGGACCATGGAGGACACACCAGGCTGTCTCTGCCTGGTTTTGCTCAGAACCTCAGGCCTGCTGTCTATTGTTGGGGTTTATGATGGCCTGGGAGATGCCCGCTTGCTCTCACTCCGGGGTTCAAGCCTAACTCCCTGTAAACTGAGGACCTTTGTACTGTATAATGCTTGTGGGAGACAGGAGCCAGCGAGGCAGACCGCTTCTGCTTAGTTGCTCCTGCACCTCATGCACCCCTTCCGCCCAACACCTAGCCCAGTACCTGGCACAGGGTAGGTTCTCAGTAAGTTGCAGTTGGATGCATCAGTGAGTGTCACATACAGAGGAATGAGAAAGCAGAACCCAAGGGCCCGGCAAGGGAGCATCTGTCCTGTGGAATGTGTCTCTCTTCAGGTCCCTCCCCTTCCCATTGTCTCACTCTCTTGGGTCTCCTCATTTTAGTTTCTCATTTCTGTGGCCTTTCTCTGACCATCTCCTTCTATCCAAGATGGTGTTACCGTGGTCAGGACTTGTGACATCCCAGGGAGAAGTGCTGGATCCAGTTCTGCCTCTGGTCGACCATCTCTCTGAGCGTCAGTTTCCTCTTCTGTAAGGTGGGCACAGAGCAGCCCCCTGGGTGCTTCCCACAGAGCGTTGCAAGGACAGGGTGGAAGGAGTCTCCTCCACACTCTGGAGGCCTCAGGCCCCTTTGGGAGCTCCTGTGTGCTGGTGCTGGGCAGGGAACCTTTGCTGTGGAGTTCAGTGGAGGCCCCTGCCCTGAGGAAACGAGTCCCAGCCACAGATGCCTACTGTCAGCGAGACTGACAGTTCCATTAGGCAGCTGCCTGCTCTGCCTGTGAGTGATTAAAACGTCACCACCCATCCGGCGCTCTATACATCATCTCGCCAGGCTGGCACTTCATCAAGGGCTGCGTGAGCATGGGGCATCGGCGTTGGCTTCCTTGGGGGCACCAAGGCTGGGTAGGCAGGGGAATAAGGCTCAAGAAGGTACAAGGGGCCCAGGCACATGATAAATGCCAGGACGGGGCAGCTGACATCTCAGCTAGGGTCTAGAATCACCCACCTAGGCCCTGCACTCTTCTTCCAGAGAGGCCAGGTCATTTGAACTCCCTGGATTTTCTCGCTGACAGAGGAAGTGTGCCTGCTGGGTCTGTCCACTCCACCAGGGGCCAGGGTCTTGTACGATGCCTGGTATACAGTGAGTGTCAGTAAGTGCTGGCTGATCCCAGGAAGTAGTAACCAGAGCGACATGGTCACCGGCCATGGGAACATTAGCAGGATGTTCTCCTGCCACTCATTTGAGGTATGTGACTATCGATGATCTTCAGTTCTAATCGTCACCAGCAGCCACAGGTAAACCAATAATGACAGCAGCTGTTATTTAATGTGTGCTGTGTGGCAGGCACGGTGCCTTTAACCACTGAACCATCACTCCAGGCCATAGTTCCTTTTTATAGCTCCAGCACAGGTCAAGCAACCAGAAAATGTTTGAATGTGGCTGTCCCCCTGCGAGTGTTTCACCTAGGAAATTTCACTAAGATGGTGGGCTGACATCTGCCTGGAGAAATTGACCTTGTCACCTGATCACCAGAGTGCAGGGGAGCCCGGGATAGATACTGGTGAATATCCTCAAAGCCAGCATGTTCCAGGTCCATCCTGCATGCCCGCAGCTAGGGCTCCTTCCTGGGTGGCTATGGTGTCTCCTTCTCCCTCCTTTGCAGCCAGCCATCTACTGACCCTGGCCCTTGGTTACTGGAACAGTAGCTCAAACATGTCTGGACCTGTGTCAGCTCTCCTGGGGACCAGGCCTGGAGCCTGAAGGAGAGAAGCTGTGGGAGGACCAGATGAAGTCAGGGAAGGTGTGAGGCCCGAGCAAAGGCAGGCATTCCCATACCCTGGGGTGTCCATTCAGGGCACCTGCTAAGGCCTGCAGTGACCTCTGGGATCATCTTGGTTGATCTTGAATCTGCGTTCTTGACCATCCCACCAAGATAGGGACTTACCCTCTCAGCTGGAAAGTGGAGTGTGAGGGAAGTCTCAGTGCACTGATGCATAAAAAGTGGGGAGACAGGGCTGGAGAGATAGCTCAGCGGTTAAGTCACTTGCCTACAAAGCCTAACAACCTGGCTTTAATTCCCTGGTACCCACGTAAAGTCAGATGCTCAAAGTGTCGCATACATCTGGGGTTTGTTTGCAGCAGCTGGACACCTTGGCGTTCCCATTCTTTCTGTCTCCCTTCTCTCTCTCTTTCTCTCTCTTTCTCCCTCTGCTTGAAAATCAATAAAATATGTTTAAAGTGGGATGACAGGATACACACATGTCCATGAAGTATTAGCTTTCCTATGGGACTGCAGATCTGGGGTTCTCTGCCTCTCCTCTTCTCTGTACCTCTGTTCCCTCCTCCCCCCTCTACCTTGGCGCTGTCCCACTGGACTTGGCTTCTGGATCTTGTTAGCATTTAAGGATCTGGCTTTCCTGAGGCCCCAGAGTGGATGGTGGGGTGAAGACGGCCCTGGGAGCTGGGCCCAAGGCTGAGCAGATGTGGACACTGCAGGCTGTCTATGCCTGCAGCCCAGCTTGTCTTGTATAGGGAGCCCAATGGACTGAGTCAGCCACAGGGTGACCCAACAGGGCCAGGGGCCTGTGAATAGGGCAGGAAAGAGAGGAAGCTCAGGTCCTGCCTTGAGAGAAAGCTGTTCTGTGATATTGCCCCATGCCCATCAGGTAGTCCAGCCCCTCCCCTCCCTCAGATCCCACCCCTGCTTGCTGGCCCCTCCCTCAGCTTGGTGAGCATGTCCAGCCTTTGCCCAGACAAGACTGGCAGTACTTGGCATATTTCCAAAGGACCAGATGGCCTTGCGGGATACACGTGCCTAGAGGTCAATGCTATTGGCAATAGATGCTAAATGTGTATCTCTAAGAATGGCTCAGAAATGAGGCTTGGGGGTTCAGGTATGGACTGCAGCTTCCGTGATCAGAAACAGGGCTTTTCCTGTGGTCAGATGAGAACCTGAACAATAATCGAGATGATCCCCTAAATAAATTCTCCAGGAAGGGAGAAAGTTCCCGCACAACTCAGCCTACCTGCCAGGAGATTGGACCAGACATAACTTCAGATGTGTTTCCCTGGCAACCTGCTCCTGCTTGAGGTAGGGTTGTGGGTCCAGGGGAGGCAGGAAGACACATGGATTAGAAAGTCAAGTTGTAATTCAAGGTTACCCGAGCAGCAGGAGCACCTGGCTTGCCCACCTGGCCTTGGTATCAGACAGTGGGGAGACTCTTAAAGTGACCACATCTAGGTCCTAACATGAGTTCAGCCTCTTGCAGTTTACTCAAAGGGTGGTGCTTAGACCAGGGAAAGGAGAGGCTTATTGCAGATTCTCTGGCCCTTCCCACACCAGCTGAATTGGAATCTGGACTTTCACCTGGCCCCTGGCCCCTTGTGCTGGCTGGCAGCTGAGCCTTGAGCAGGACATTGCATTTGTTTGCTGGGAAGGAGAGAACCAGAGGGGAGAAATGACTCAGCTTAATTAAGTCAAGAGTCAGGTGAGCAGAGCTGAGGTACAGATCTGTCTGGTCTCTGTGAGTTCATTTGCAGTGGTAAATGGCCCTGGTGTGCCAAGATATTCTC
>PVHP010005796.1:52880-63302 GCA_004024765.1 Zapus hudsonius
ATATATATATATATATATATATATATATATATATATATATATATATATATATATATATATATATATATATATATATACACAGAGAGAGAGAGAGGCATGCCAGGGCCTCTGGCCCCTGCAAACAAACTCCAGATGCATTTGTGTGGGTACTGGGAAATCAAACCCAAGTCATTAGGCTTTGCAAGCAAGCACCACAACCACTGAGCCATCTCTCCAGCCCCTGGCACCACTTTTTACATCCAGCTTTACCTGGGTAGCAGGGAGTTGAACCCTGGACTGACAGGCTTTGCAATCAAGCTCCTTTAACCACGGAGCCACCTTCCCAGCCCTAGATTAGCCAGCCCCTTCTGAGTGAGCTGTCCCCTTCACAGAAACTGAGAAACTGAGGCAGAGAGATGAAAAGGGACTTACCAGCCAGGCTGCATGACTGACTCTTTTATGTTGGGTTTCCTGCAGGATTTCAGTGGCCACCCCTGAGTCCTGGGGGATGGGAAGGACTGAAGTGTCCCTTTCACAAAGCATGACATGGGGTGTAGGAGGTGTGGCGGGGGGTGGGTGGTAGAAGCATTGCTCCCAGTCTCATAGGTGTTTCCTAAACTTCCTGAAGCTCAGCCAATGTTCCCAAGAAGTAGACTTCCAGAAATAGTATAGCGAAGTCGTTCTGTGGGCAGAGCCGCACCTGTAGAGACAGGCTGCGGGGACACAGGGGCGCAATTATTCTGGCAGCACGAGCAGACCTGGAGAGCAGAGGCGGGGGTGGCAGGGAGGTGACAGCTGCTGTTAATAGCGTCCTGCGGCAGTATTCTAGGCAGCCTTGCTGGAGAGCTCGCAGGGGCTGCGAGCAGCCTGTTTCCGACCCAATGCACTGATGATGATTTCCGAATAGAACATGTGCCCCTCTGTAGCTCCTTGCCTGAGACGCCCAAGTTATTTTTATTGGTTGACTATTGTTCTGGGTGGAATGAGCCTGCCCTAGTCCTGCAGAGAAGATTCTAGATGAATCTGTACCTTGCTGTCTTTTGCTTAGCCTCCCCTCTGGCACTCACACAAGTCCCCCCCTGAAACCTCTTCTTCTCACCTTCTTCAACTATCACCTGTTGGACGAAACACCAGGACTCAGGTGTAGTGTTGTCCTGATGGAATCATGTGACATCTGGTCCACCAGGCCAGGGACTGTGACCCGAGTGACATACCAGGAGTGGTCCTCAGCCTTGTGTGTCCTGCACACAGGGCAGGGAGCCAGCTCACACCCAGGAGTCCTACATGCTGAGCACTTGGCATAACCCAAGGAGCCATGCTCTGGGGGTGGGGCAGGGTTAGGTGGTAGATTGCTTGCTTGGTTTGCACAAGGCCCTGGGCTCCATGCTGGCACTGCAAAGATTCTAGTGTACAAAGAGGAAAACTGGTTCATGTGTACTTGTGAGCCACCTCTGGGGTCCTTCCACCACTGCACCAAGCTCAGAGCTTAACTAGGTAAATAGCCCAGAAGTTTCTACCTTGATACAGAAGAAGCTGGGTCTCTCTTTAAGTGAGGGAGGGGCCGCTCGCATGGGCATAGGGCTGAATTATCAATAAGCCACTGAAATGATGGTCCTTCACTGCATATGTCACACACACACAGTGCACAGGGGCCACTGGGCTGTGGCAGGTGGGCAGCACTATGATTTATGATCTTGGGATGTGAGTTGAAATTATGTTATCAGTACCTCAGGCCTGGGTGTAAAACCCAACTCAAGCCTGTGGGGGCCTCAGGGAGACTGTGGCTCTCAGAAGGAATGTGGATCCAGACTTTGGGGGTGTAACAGTTACCTTCTTATTGCTGGGACAAAACACCCAACCAGGAACAGCTGATTGGAGGAAAGGGTTTAGTTCTGCTTACAATTTCAAGGGGACATTTCATCATGGCGGGGAAAGCATGGCAGGCCTGAGCAGGAAGCCTGAGTCACATCTCCATGTCACCAGGAATGAAGTAGTCTGAGTGAGTGAGCTCTGAACACACAGTGGGCTGGACTACTAAGCCTCAAGGCCCATCTCCAGTGACACACCTCCTCCAGCAAGGCTCCACCTCCCAAATTAGGACCAAGTATTCAGAACACCTGAAGCAATGAGGGGATATTTTATTCAAACTCCCATGGGGATGCAAAGAGAGGAAGAGATGGGCAGAAATGACTTTCCCGGCATGCACTATTGAATAAACATAAAGAATTCCTGTTCTCTGAAGAACTAGGAGTTTTCACCTGTATACATGTATGTAGTATGTGTGTGGACACATGTGTCAACATGAGTCTTTTCCTCTGTGCTTTTTGCCTTTTTTTTTTGAGACAGAATTTCTCATTTGAACCCAGAGCTCACCAACCAGACAAGACCAGCTAGCCATCGAGCCCCAGGGAGCCTCTGTCTCTACCTCCCCAGCTCAAGGGTTGCTGGCACTCCCCACCACACCTAGCTTTCACATGGGTTCTGGGGATCCAAGTTCAGGTCTTCATGCTTGTGTGACAAGCACTTTAACGCACTGAGCCATCTCCCCAGCCTCCCTTTTTTCTTTTCTTTCTTTCCTCTTTTTGAGACAGCATCTCATGTAGCCCAGGCTATCCTTGATTCAATATGTAGCCAAGGACTTGAGCTTCTGATGCTTCTTCCTCTGCCTCCCAAATCCTAAGGTTACAGGCATGCGTCACCATGCTGCATTTGTCTGGTGTCAGGGGTTGAACCCCGGGTTCATCTATCCTAGGCAAGCACTCTGCAAACAGCTACGTGCCCAAACCAGGACTTGAGTTTTTTGTGTATTTCATAGACCTCCAGTTGTGTTCAGAGGGACAATAGACATGACGCCTGCTTTTCCAGGGTAAACACACGTGTAGGTGTGGCTGGGCTGTGGGGTGGGTTTCCAGGCTCCAGGAGAGCTCAGATTTTATCCATTCCTGTCATTGTCATTTCATAGACCTCCAGTTGTGTTCAGAGGGACAATAGACATGACGCCTGCTTTTCCAGGGTAAACACACGTGTAGGTGTGGCTGGGCTGTGGGGTGGGTTTCCAGGCTCCAGGAGAGCTCAGATTTTATCCATTCCTGTCATTGTGTGACACTGGCTTAGGGGAACTGAGTGAATTTCTGTTGCTGTGTTCAACGGAGACAGCTAAGAGACAGATGATAAGGAAATAGTCCTCAGTCACATACAGGGCTTTCTGCAGGCGACCAGTCTGCACTGGAAACAGAAGAGCATACAGCAGAGCAGGAGACACCTGGGCTAGAGAAGAGAGCCAAGCTGGCCCCAGGTGGAGCACTGGTTCTGGAATCCATTGAACTGGGGGATCAAGATGCCAGTAGGGGACCTCAGACAGGTCCCATTGCTTCTCTGATGTGAAACACTTTTCTCCTTTGTAAAATAGGGGCATGACACAGCCTTTAGATGGTGTTAGAATAAAAACAATGCTAATATCAAACAGGGGCCTTGTGTCTGTCCGATAGCTCACTCCTATTCTTTTGATGTGTCCTTAAATGGTGACAGTTGTGGGTCTGCATGGGGCAGCTTCAGAAAAAAAAATTCCCTGACAAGCTGCCTTTGGCACACCCAAGTTCTGGGCACAGCTGCAGCCACCGACTCTGGAATATGAGCTACTAAGAACCAGGCCTACTGGTGATTAGGAGGGGACGCCCTAGCCAGTCCTGGACCAAGTCTTTTTATCAACCTCGGAGGTTCCAATGACTCATTAGAATTTCAATAACTTACCAAATATGATCTGATCACATAAGCCTGAAATTCCAGCACTCTAGGTTGAGACAGAGAATAACAAGTTTGACTGTAGTATGGCCTACATAAACCTTGGCTATAAAAAGGTGAGGCCTGGGGAGATGGTTCAGTGGTTAGAAGCACTTGCTTGCAAAGCCTACAGCCCCAGGTTTGATTCCCCAGTACCCACCTAAAGCCAGGTGTACAAAGTGGCACATGTGTCTGGAGTCCGTTTGCAATGGCAGGAGGCTCTGGCATGCCCATATTCTCTCTCTCTCTCTCTCTCTCTCTCTCTCTCTCTCTCTCTCTCTCTCTCTCTCTCTCTCTCTCTGCCTTTGAATATAAATAAGAAATTAAAACAAAAAATGAATGACCTTTCCTCAAAGAAATATTCCATCCCTTTCCTTTCACTTGGGATGTTTTCCCCAATTGCCTGAATCCAGACTCCGGGTACCTCCTTATCATCCCCCCACTCTGGCAGGTGCCCGGAGGGGGGTGATCATTATTTTTTTTCTTCTTTTTGGATGGGCTTTACTGGGATGTAATTTACACATCCTACAGTCTGACCATTCAAAGAGTACGATTCAGGAATCTTCACCTGTTCATGGACTTGGACAACCTTCACCACAGTCACTTTCAGGACACAGTGATCACCCCGGAAAGTCTGTACCCCTTTGCCATCACCACACAAACCCCCTTCCCAACCAGCCCTACAAATGTGCCTGTGGTGGACATTTCTCATATGTGCAATAATGATGTATCTGGCCCCTGGTGACTGACCTCTTTCCCTGAACATAATGTTTTTCGGGGTGCAGACAGCATCGGCGCTTCCTCTTGATGCCTGGCAGCACCTCACTGTGTGGACATCACCCCTCTTGTCCCCCATTTACTAGGTGGTGGGCATT
The DNA here is from genome assembly GCA_004024765.1 of Zapus hudsonius. Classification (NCBI taxonomy): domain Eukaryota; kingdom Metazoa; phylum Chordata; class Mammalia; order Rodentia; family Dipodidae; genus Zapus; species Zapus hudsonius. The sequence goes on from PVHP010005796.1 coordinate 57,515, forward strand.
TGCATGGTTCCCACCCGTTTGCCATGGAGAATAATAGCGCCGTGAGCATTCGTGTACAAGTTTCCCCTTACAGATCGGTCTCCATGGCAACAACTAAGTGTTGACCACATTATCCAGAGCTGGAGGCCAGCATTCTTAAAGAGGAATATGCACTTAGAGAAAGACTGAACGATGCCCAAAGACCTACTGGGTTTTCCCATTCACTTGACTTTTGGCAGGAAGCCTCGAGGGAACGGGTGGGTGGGGGGCTCCCTGGTGAATTGCCCGGATGCTGGGCTTATCTCTGCATCTCAGGGAGATCCTGGAGGTGCAATACCTCATGGCTCCTGTAGCAGCTGGGCCTTTGCATTGCTGGAATCAAATATCCAAAGAACTTGACCTAATGGAGGAAGGGTTTATTTTGGCTCATGTTTCAGAGGGTTCACTCGGGGCATTGGTAATTTGGTGCTCTACACTTGGGCAGAAAATCATGAGGGCAGGAGCAGGTGGGGACAGGAAGTGGTTTATTTCATGGTTGGTGAGAAGCAGAGAGAAGGAAGAATGGAGGGGCTGGCAGGCTTTCCTTTCTTTACTGTTCATGAGCCCCCAGGCCATAGATACAATACTGCCCATGGTCAGGCTGGGGCTTCCCTCTCAGTTCATTTTTTCTGAAAAGCTCTTACCCATCTCCTGAGGAGCCTGTAAATGCAGTAAAGTTGGCAGTGAAGATCAACCATTGATCTCTGACTCAGCAAAACTGTAATGCTGAGTCACTGGTGCATTTTTAGCCACGCTTCTGAATCTTAGAGCTCTCTCTCTCTCTCTCTCTGCTGTCAAGGTGGTTGGGTGGGTTGTCCAGAGGCAGGTCTCCAGTTGGACTCCAGAAATTGCTCAGTGTGCATTCTGTGCACCTTCTACATGCTCGCCTCTGATTGACAGGCCTTTGAGGTACAGGGATTTTTCTGACCCCCGTTTTACAGGTGAGCAAGCAAAGGCAGATGGCTTGTCCTTGCTCCAGGAAGGGGCACAAGCTGAGGTTCAAATCTAATTCTTTATCCCTTGGTCCAGGTCTGTGTATGTATGTGCATGCATATGTGTGTGTACAGTAGCAATAGTATGTGTGGTGCATTCCTATAGTGCAAGAACATGTGTGTGTGTGCAGGTGTGTGTGCCCATGGGCGTATAGATGTGTGGATGGATGTCGGTGGAGAACATTGGACGTCCACCTCTATCATTCCAACTTGTTTTCTGAGATGAGACGGATCTCTCCCTCAACCCGAAGCTGCCATTTTCAGACTGGCTGGCTGATCAGCAAGCCCAGCGATCTCCTGTCTCCACCCCCACAAGACTGGGGTTACAGGCGTGCATCGCCAGGCCCATCTTGTTCCTCAAGGGCTGAGGATGCAACTCAGACCCTCATGCATGTGCGGCACACATTCCTACCCAGGGAGCCATTTCCCCAGCCCCTAAGTCTAGGTTCTTAACTGTTCTCAGCATGACTCTATGCAGTTTTGAAAATCCACCTCAAATCCTTTCTAAGTAGGAAAAGATCTCCTCCATCATTAGTGTCTCTCACTTGTTGCTTAATTTAACCCTGATCTAATCCCAAATCTGATTATCCGTCGCCTACTTGAAATCTCATTAGAAGGTCCTTTTGTTCCATGGCTGTTGGGATAGGCAGGCCTCAAACACCCTAGTCCCTCTGTGTGTGTTCCTTGTACATAGCAGTCAAGATTGGTGGCTGGAGCAATATTTAAAACAAAAAAATAAGAGGATGACATTATTTTGTCCTTCCAGGCTTCTCTGTGTGTCTGTCCCCACAAGTCCTCCTTCACTCTCTGATATCACCCCTCAAATCTCAGCCAGAGAAAGAAAGGACAGGCATGTGCAGTGGGACCATGGGAAATGAAGTCTCTCCTGGATGTTTTGGTTGAACCATCCACTTCCCGAGTGGAGGTCATGTGCTGCCGGGACCACAGTGTGAAGAGGACATGTGACAACCTCAGCAGACACCTGAAGGAGAGCGAGACGGTTGCTGTCCCTTCTCTGGCACCTTGTGTATGTGGCAAGCTGAGCCTGGGAACCTCCCCCCTTCTTCCTGACCTGGTGCTCAGAGAGGGGTCCCTGCAGGCCTGCTGTCCAGAATGGAAGAAGATTGATAAATAGTCTCTGAACATTGAAAGAAAACAGGAGTCCTCTGTGCGGATTCAAAAGTTTACACATAAACATGTGTACACTGCACACATGTGCCTACGTGGACTTTTTCTTCGACACAGGCCTGCTGTCATCTGAGTTTCTTTTTTCAATGTTTTTATTGACAATATTTATACAAGTACATGCTATATTGGTCAAATCCATTTCCATTGTTGTCTCTCTACACCCTCCCAGGCCTCCTTCCACAAAACTTCTTTTTCCTACCATGTCCGTCTTCTGCTTTGCAGTCGTGTGTGTGTGTGTGTGTGTGTGTGTGTGTGTGTGTGTGTGTGTGTGTGTTTGTGTGGTGCGCATGCATACATATCATGTATGTAGAGGTCAGAGGACAATCCTGAGTCCCTATGCTGTTTCTCCACACTCTTTGAGACAGTCCCTTGTCACTGCAAATGACATGAAAATGTGATGGTCTGTTTTCAAGACCAAAGTGCCTTACATCAGCTTAGGCCCAGTTAGATAATCGGGAGTCACTGGGCTCCTGCAGGTATCTGCTTGTCAGGGTCTCGCCCTCCCCTGCTCCCCCATCCCAAACTAGTAGAGAATCATTAATCACCCAGCAGGCTAAAAGCCCATGTACCATTTTGGTGGGAGGGATGAACTCATAAGAAGGTCTTTGTTAAGAGATACAGGATGGGGAGACGACTGGATGGTTAAAGGAGCTTGCTTGCAAAGCCTGTTAGCCCAAGTTTGATTCCCTATTACCCATGTAAAATCAGATACTCAAAGTGGTGCATGCATCTGGAGTTCATTTATAGTACAGGAAGCCCTGCTGTCCTGGGGTGCCCATTCTGTCTATCCATCCATCCATCTATCCATCCATCCATCTATCCATCCGTCTATCTTATCTATCTGCCAAATAAAAATAAATCAAATGTTGCAAATTAAAAAGAAAGATAGACATAGCAAGACCCCCAAGAAAGACTGTACCTCCCCAAGTATCCAGCCAGTTGGGAAGAGGGAGATCCCCACCACCACATTCAGGAATTATAAAAGTTACTACCAGTGCTCAGATGGGGCACTGCCATTTCTTTGTCTGGGCTTCACCCTGTCCTGGCAGGTTGAACATTAACTGCCTCACTTCTGCAACTCAGAGTCTGACAGTCTCATCATCAGGAGAGGTGGTTATTTGCAACAAGGTGAGTGCAGTCTAGCCGGCAGGCCAGAAAGCTTCAGGTTTTTCTAGCTCCACCCCCCCTTTGTCATAGGCACGTTGGGATCCCAGATGTACGTTTGAGGCCACTTTGCATCCAGCTTTATGGGGTGAGGAGAGGGTTGAACTTGGGTCAACAATCATCTTTCACCGCTGAGCCATCTCCCCAGCTCCTCCTGCCCATTCTTAATCCATTGTTCAATTGGAGTTTTCAGGTCACAGTTACTGGTTCAAGGTGAGCACTTGACTCGGGCAGACCTAAACACACAATGAAATGTTTCCTGAGACCCTTGCTATGAAATGCATGCTTACACATTGAACTTGTACAAGGAAGAATGTGAGGCTGGAGCTGCTGGCAGCCATCTTGTCACTAGGAGGAGAGAGCCCATCCAAGCAGAGAACCAACAGCCTGAGGAGAGCCAAGAAATCCTGGAGGAGAAACAAGGGCATTTGAGGGCCTCAGACGAGCTCTAACTCAATGCAGAACACCCTGATGCTTCCCGGCTATGCATACTAATAGTTTATTAAAACCAGATTGGGTTGTGTTTGTGGATGGTGGTGATTAAAACTCCTGACTGAGGCTGGGGATGTGGCTCAGTTGGTAGAGTGCTTGCCTAGGATGCACAAATCCCCAACATCTCATGATGTTCATGATGATCAGCTTGGGCTTCATGAGACCCTATCAAGAAAGAAAAGGAAGGAAGGAAGGAAGGAAGGAAGGAAGGAAGGAAGGAAGGAAGGAAGGAAGGAAGGAAGGAAGGAAGGAAGGAAGGAAGGAAGGAAAGAAAGAAAGAAAGAAAGAAAGAAAGAGAGCAGAGGGAGGGAAGGAAGGAAGGAAGGAGGGAAGGAAGGAAGGAGGGAAGGAAGGAAGGAGGGAAGGAAGGAAGGAAGGAAGGAAGGAAGGAAGGAAGGAAGGAAGGAAGGAAAGAGAGAGCGGAGGGAGGGAAGGAAGGAAGGAAGGTGGAGGCAGGAGAATTGGGAGTTCAGGTCATCCTTTGCTGTATAGTGACTTTGAGGCCAGCTTGAGATATAAGCTGTTTCAAAAAATAAATAAATATGAAGGAGGAGGAGGAAGAGAAAGAGGGAGGAAGAGGAGAGGGGAAGAAGCATGAATAAGGACTTAACAACAGTGAAACTGGCACAGATCTGAAATCATAACTAAATTACAACCTGACAAATGCTGTAATTAATATATGAACCAAGAGTAAGGTGACTCAGAAGGGGACCTGAGTGGCTACGCTTCGGATACCTGTCTGTAGGCAGTCTTATGCAAGGGGGACTTAAGGGATGCTGTGCATGGGGGCCTTGAACCTGAGAAGAGGCACGTGGCTTTCTCTGGTGCTGGCAGGCTAAGACACCAGGGTTTCCCTTCCCAGGGCATTTCTGATCAATCCCGCTCCTGCTCCAATCAGATCTGGTAGGGCTTTAATTGCTTTGGATTGATTTTTGCCAGTGGTGCCTTCCAACCCCAGGGGCCTGGGGACCCAGAGAGATTAGTCACATCAGAGGAGGCTCCCCACTGACAATAGTGAAAATCAGCAGGGTGTGAAGACAGCATTTGAAACCAGTCCCCCCCTCCCCACCCCGTACCCAGGATGTGAGCAACCATAAAGACAAATGGGAACTGAGCAACTGGGGTCAGTAACAACACAGCAGAGGGGCTGAGGATGGGGCTCAGTGGGTAAAGTGCTCACCTGGCATCTATGCACCATCCCCCAGTACTGCATAGACCTAGCATGGTATGCTGCACACCTCTAATCCCAGCACTGGGGAAGTGGAGGCAGGAGGATCAGAAGTTCAAGGTAACCAGGGCTGGTGGTAGACATCTTAATTCCAGCACTAGAGGGACTGAGGTAGGAAGATCACTGTGAGTTTGAGGCTAGCCTAGGCTGTAGAGTTCCAGATCAGCCCTTGTCTAAAAGTGACCCTGCTTCAAAAGAAATTAAAAAAAAAAAAACATTAGAGATGAGCCACCACAGTCATATCATGGAGGCTCCATATGGAACCCCACAGAGAATGACGGGATGAACAAGAGACCCACAGCCACAGCCATTCAATCAACACAGGATAAGCCAGTGAGACAGAAACCAACAATTCTTAACACAAAAACCCCTAAGCTCACAACCTTAAAGCATCCTTAATAATCACCCACCACGACTCAGGGAACTGAGTGGAAGAGGGGGCGGAAAGATTGTGAGAGCCGTGGTGGGGGAGACTATCCAGAGGCATGGCACCCCTCAGTAACAACACACTTGAGCCAGGAGAACCAGGCTGAATACTAGGCTATCCATGGTCCCCTGCCACAAGGACTGATCCAGATGGCCCACAGAGGAGGATATCCGGCTGATTGGGGATGGGGAGGGGGGCATTGGGGAATTGGGGATAACAACTCATTGTTGGCCCACTAAATAATGTAACTCATTATGGACAATAAAAAATTTAAAAAAA